>CM031234.1:1012806621-1013080625 GCA_018340775.1 Taxus wallichiana var. yunnanensis | reverse complement strand
AACATGTTTTTTAAATCCTCCAGATCAGCATTTTGAACAAGTTCGGAATTAGCATGCATACCCCTATGAGCAGCAATACCAAAATTAGTTTGGCTATGGAGCTTCCTAAGAGAAAGAGTATGCATATAATGAAGATACTAGTCTGTTGGAGAAAATCCAAAAGATGGAGGTAAAGATGGTGCATTTAGCGCATACCTCAAATGAGAGCTTTCACTGGTTACAGGACTCCTTGTCCATGGGAGGCCCTTTTCCAAGACACTTTAGCCCTCAGGAGAAGCTGGACTTCATGATGAAGATGTTGCCCCAACTTGGACAGTGGATTGAAGAAATAGAGGTGTATGAGAGGAGTATTCAGCAACCTTGTCAACGGGTAAGCACGCCATCTCATGCCTTTTTTTCCCTCTTTCCCAATCTGTTTTATCTCAAAGCGGTGTCAAGTTCTCGAACTCCCCATCTACTTGTCCCAAATGTTGATCCCATGTCTCCACCTCTCGCCTTCCACCACACCTCAATTCTTCTTTCCTTTTTCCTTCCAAACAGTCATCCCCTCCATAAGAGCTAAAATAAATACCCCCTCCTCCAAAGAAATAAGAGGTTTCATCTCCTCTACCACCACAAAAATTGCCAAATCAATTAAGTTACAACCCATCCCTCATCTTGCATTCCCAATTCCATATGGGGAAGAAGAAATTGAAAAATTTGGCCATGAAGGATAGTAAGAGGAGGAGCCCAATGTGAAAAAGAAATGATAGACAACTTGAAGGTTTGGGCTGCCAAATTTGGGATGACAAAGATCCCCTTGATGGTTAAACCTACGAGAAAGGCTAAGGTTGAACAAATGGTGGTCGGGACTGATTTTGTTGCACCAAAAGAAGAAGATCTTACAATCCCAACTTATCCTCTAGATCAGTAGATTGAAGAGTTTGACTTGACAAACTTCATGCTTTGGAGGAAGAGTTCAATCAAGAGCAATATTGTCTTCAAACATTAGAGGAAGGAGAAGCTGCTCCAAATCCGAAGAAGAGGAGCACATCCTAGCTCTGGAGGAGAAAATGTAGATCCAAGGGCTTTGAGCACAAAGCGGGCTACAGGAGAACCTTTAGTTCTTCTTTTTCTACATCACCTCTTTCAAGTTCTAGCACTCAAAGAGGAGTTTTATCTCTCAAAATCAATGTTGGAGGGAGAAATAAACCATGGTGATCAAGCTGCAGATCAAGAATACACCATGGAGGAGATTGAACATTTGCAGCAGGACAACTATTAGGTAGTTTATCTCGTCGATTTGGAGGAAAGTTTTGATGGAGAAGAGCTGGTTGAATTTTCACCATTCTCTCTTTCATCATCCACATTCCAAACACAAGAGTGTGCTGTCAGAAGGAGAACATTCATTTGCAATAGCCTCCGCATCTTATAGCATCTCTTTGGAACCAAGATTGGAAGATTTTAATCTTTCATGTTCTTCATTGGAGGAAGAGAAAGGACAGAGGAATTTCACCATTTCTTCCATACCATCCATCGGGAGGGTCTACAAGAAGACTCCATTTTTGGAGTTGAAAATCGAGCTATGGGCATATCAAATGGATTAGACCTTTCCCAATTAGGTATTTGGCTTCATTGGAGCTAATGGAAAAGTCACAACCAAATCATGCTTGCTTCGAGCATGAGGATGAGCTACAAAGTACCAAGGATCAGTTTTCATACCTCTTCAATCCAAACGCAGAGCAACTAAAAGAGGTATTGAATTTTCCTTCCGCTGATACCTTGATGATTTGGGTGGAAGACCAGCTTCTTGTTGATTTTCCACTCATCCTAACAGCCATGATTAGCTCCAAATCAATTGCATGGCTACCACTTTTGAGAAAGGGAAGCTATTTCTCACAACCAATTGCAGGGTTTGTTTAGCTTGCCTTTGCTTCTAGTTAGAATAGAGTAGGTAGGTTTGCTTTCAGCAGAAGAAGTGCTTGTGCACACTTTATATGTTCCATTTGAAGCATGTATGATTTTCAGTTACGTACATAGTTTTGTGGTGCTGGTTTTGCTCTTGCCGCACGCTTCATTTTGGTGGCATTTTGGTGAGAACAACTCCATGTCCAAAGGGGATTCAAGCGGTTCGAGGTAGGTTTTCAAAGTTCATATGAGTTGCAGGTTATAACTTATGACTCCATGCCCAATGGATGCTTCAGTCACTAGTAACTTCATCTAAGGCAGCAGATGACCCTCTCGAGTCGCCAAAACTCTTATCCAAAATTCACCCCGTGGTAATTTTGATAACATGCATTAGAATATTCAAGCCCCGGAAAGTAGATTTATTCAAGGCAAAAATCATGTTTTTGGGGGCCCTTGCTTCTTTCTAACTCTCTGTTCAAGAAGAAAACCCAACAGGTTGAGAAAATGGAAGAAATTGCAAAATCAAAGCTTGGGGCAGAAAAAATCATGAAAATCAGCTAAGTCCTAGTCCAGGCGGTCCTTGGGATAGTTGGGACATTGGGGTGTGAACCGGCCGAAAAGCCTCCAGGCACTCCACGCAGCAATTGGGACATCTGGGCCAGAGGTACGCGTGGGATGTGAAAAGCTGATTCGGTTGAAAAAGGGAAAAAATTGCATAAGTATTTGTTTCACATGATTGGAAAAGTTGGGACAAAAGTACGCAAAAGACATGGATCAGCTGGTTTGGCACAAGTCACCCATTTCGAGCGCTTCGAGAGAATGTTGTCCTGCATTCTAGGACAGTTGGGACAAGAGTACGTGGAGGACGCGAACCAGTCAGTTTGGCAAACAGAGGACTTTCCTTTGGGACATTCGGGAGTAAAGTACGCGTGGGATGTGAAAAGTGAAGGAGCCGAGAGTGAATGGAAATGTGCCATGTGTCTTCACCTCAAAGAGGGACAAGGAAGCCCGAATTAGGTGGTTCGGAGAAATTTGTCCTGATAGCTTTAGGACATCCAAGCCAAAAGTACGCGGAGGACGCGAGAGCCGAAGATCTCGCGGATGATACAGAAATGCCACATGTCCTATGGAGCAGGGGAGTGCGGATCTCGGGAGGACTTAGAAAATTTAGCAAAATTTTTGGCCAAAAACTAAAAGGTAAAGGTTCTCCCCACGTCCTCACAACGAACCAATGCATGCCACGTGTCCCAAGTGGCAGGGCACCTTTGGGGAAAATGAGAATTTTTCTAAAGTATGAAAAAGGTTGAAATTTTAAAGGAAAGCCCATGAAAAGGTGGAGGAGAGAGAATTACTCATCCAATTAGTGCTTGCCACGTGGCGTCGACCAGTGAGCACGGAAAATTTCAAAATCCGTTTTGGCCTGCTTTTTAAGCCCTAAATCTTGAGATCGCCATAACTTTCAATCCAGAGCTTGGATTCTCGCGTTCTTCATATCAATGGAAAGATGACAAAATTATCTATACGATTATGAAAGTGTCAATATTGCATTTTGGTTCAGTTTAGAGAGAGAAAATAAAGAAACATATATGGCACATAGTAATGGCTAGAACTGACATCTCAACAACCAATTTTAATGCAAATGGGTCGCATTCCTCTTCAGCACGACCAGAACTGACATTTCAACAACCTATTTAATGCACATGGGTCACATTCTTCTTCAGCATGGCCAGAAGTGATGTTTCAACCACTGATTGTAATGAGGAATGCATTTTTGTCAATGGTTGGATGGCTTGCACTTTTCTTGTACGTTTTCTCTCTCATGGGCTTGACCCATGCAATGTAAAAGCCAAATTTGGCTCATTTTGAAGGTATTCATAGTTGTTCATCTTTTCTACTCTACCCTCCCTTCTTTTCTTCTCGAAGGTTGAAAATGGAGTTCGAACCTCCTGCCTTGCTCTGTAATGGCATTTTTTGCCTTTTACTATTGAAATGATGTTCTGTGTAAACTTCTGAAGCAACAAAAACATGTTTTGTGATGCATCTATCCATCCTTGCTCATTTTTTGCTTATTTTCTTCTTGCCCCTCTTCATTGCAGATATTTGTGCATGTTTGAATGTTCATTGCAGGTTTAGAGCTGTGTTCATGGAGTTTTGGGACATTTTCTACGTGAAATCTATCCTTGGGCCTGTGATGCATCTTTCCATCCTTCCCATTGCTCACCTCTCTTTGTTCCATGGCAGTTTTGATAGATGTTCAACATTTTCCTTCTCTGGTGTATCACCATTTTAGTGTAGGTGTTGTTTTTCCCTTTTCTCTCTCTCTCTCAGTCTCCTTGGCATGGTTAGATTAGGTTTAGATTAGCTTGCCTACATTGGAATAGCTTGTGGTAGGTAGTTTAGGAAGAGGAACCAGCCTTCTCTGGAGATTTCTTTCTCATTTCTGGGTCCCACACTCAGAGAAAGGATTCAATGTTGTGCAATCACACTGGATGCTAGAGTGATCAACCTAGAAATCTGATCAGCATCTAGGGGTGCTGTGATTTTGCACTAATAGTTTTGGCACACCCGGTGGGACACTGAGAGGTCTTCCACTTCATCTTTTGTAGGTTGGTGTGTTCCTATGAAGATTTCAGCCTTTGGAGGCACTTGCAAACACATTTGGTGACTCCATCTAATCAACAACCCATTTCTGAAGTTACAGACCTATTTTTCATCCATTTCATCCATATTTCTTTCCATCCCTTTCATTATTTTCCATTCCATGAAGTTGTGCAATCATGACTTCATTTCCATCATGGGATTCACATCTTCAACAACAACAGCAATGTTTCCCACCTCCAACATGTTTTTTAAATCCTCCAGATCAGCATTTTGAACAAGTTCGAATCAGCATGCATACTCCTATGAGCAGCAATACCAAAATCAGTTTGGCTATGGAGCTTCCCAAGAGCAAGAGTATGTGCATATAATGAAGATGTTGGTCTGTTGGAGAAAATCCAAAAGATGGAGGTAAAGATGGTGCAGATCCGTGAGCAATAGCTCAAATGAGAGCTTTGGAATTGGTTGCAGGACTCCTTGTCCATGGGAGGCCATTTTCCAAGACACATTAGCCCTCGGGAGAAGCTGAACTTCATGATGAAGATGCTGCCCCAACTTGCATTAAAGGGATTGAAGAAATAGAGGTGAATGAGAGGAGTATTCAGCAACCTTGTTAATGGGTAAGCACGCTATCTCATGCCTTTCCTTTTCCTCTTTCCCGATCTCTGTTTTATCTCAACAAAGTGTCAAGTTCTGAACTCCCCATCTACGTTCCCAAATGTTGATCCCATGTCTCCACCTCTCAGTCTTCCACCACACCTCAATTCTTCTTTCCTTTTTCCTTCCAAATAGTCATCCCCTCCACAAGAGCTAAAAGAAATACCCCCTCCTCCAAAGAAACAAGAGGTTTCATCTCCTCTACCACCATAAAAAATTGCCAAATCAATTGAGTTACAACCCCTCCCTCCTCTTGCATTCCCAATTCCATGTGGGGAAGAAGAAATTGAAAATTTTGGCCATGAAGGATAGCAAGAGGAGGAGCCCAACAGAAAAGAAATGATCGACAACTTGAAGGTTCGGGATTCCAAATTTAGGATGACAAAGATCCCCTTGATGGTTAAACCTACGAGAAAAGGCTAAGGTTGAACAAATGGTGGTCGACGATTTTGTTATAGCAGAAGAAGAAGATCTTGTAGTCCCAACTTGTCCTCTAGATCAACAGATTGAAGAGTTTGACTTGACAAACTTCATGCTTGAGGAAGAGTTCAATCAAGAGCAAGACTGTCTTCAAACATTGGAGGAAGGAGAAGCTGCTCCAAATCCAAAAGAAGAGGAGCACATCCCAGCTGTGGAGGAGAAAAGTGCAAATCTAAGGGCTTTGAGCACAAAGCAAGCTACAGGAGAACCTTCAGTTCTTCTTTCTAATTCACCTCTCTCAAGTTCTAAGATCAAGAGGAGTTTGATCTCTCAAACTCAATGTTGGAGGGAGAAAGAAACCATGGTGATCAAGTTGCAGATCAAGAATACACCATAGAGAAGATTGAACATTTGTAGTAGGACAGCCATGAGGCAGTATATCTATTAGATTTGGAGGACTGTTTTGATGGAGAAGAGCCGGTTGAGTTTCCACCATTCTCTCTTTCATCATCCACATTCCAAACACAAGAGTCTACTGTCATGAAGGAGAACATTCATTTGTAGCAGCCTGCATCTTATAGCAGCTCTTTGGAACCAAGATTGGAAGATTTTAATCTTTCATGTTCTTCATTGGAGGAAGAGAAAGGACAGAGGAATTTCACCATTTCTTCCACACCATCCATTCAGGAGGGTCTACAAGAAGACTCCATTTTTGGAGTTGAAAATCAGAGCTATGGGCATATCAAATGGATTAGACCTTTCCCAATCAGGTATTTGGATTCATTGGAGCCAAAGGAGAAGTCACAACCAGTCATGCTTACTTCTGAGCATGAGGATGAGCTACAAAGTACCAAGGATCAGTTGTCATACCTCTTCAATCCAAATGCAGAGCAACTAAAAGAGGTATTGAATTTGACTTCAGCTGATACCTTGATGATTTTGGTGGAAGACCAGCTTCTTGTTGATTTTCCACTCATCCTAACAGCCATGATCAGCTCCAAATCAATTGCATGGCTGCCACTTTTGAGAAAGGGAAGCTATTTCTCACAACCAATTGTAGGGTTTGTTTAGCTTGCCTTTGCTTCTAGTTAGAATAGAGTAGGTAGGTTTGCTTTTAGCAGAAGAAGTGCTTGTGCACACTCTACATGTTCCATTTTGAGCATGTATGATTTTTAGTTCTGTACATAGTTTTGTGGTGCTGGTTTTGTTCTTGCACAGTTCGGTTTGGTGGCATTTTTGTGAGAACAACTCCATGTCCGGTGGGATTCAAGTGGTTCACAGGGAGGTTTTCAAAGTTCAGATCAGTTGCAGGTTACAACTCATGACTCCATGCCTAATGGATGCTTCAGGTAATTGGTAACTTTATCTAGCAGGCAGATGACCCCGCTGAGTCACCAAAACTGTTATCCAAAATTCACCCCCTAGGGTAATTTTGATAACATGCATCAGAATATTCAAGTCCCAGCAAGTAGATTGATTCAAGGAAAAAAATCATGTTTTTGGGGGGCCCTCAGCTTCTTTCTAACTCTCCTATCCAAGAAGAAAACCCAACAAAGTCGAGAAAATGGAAGAAATTGCAAAAACATGCTTGGGCGTAAAAATCATGAAAATCGGCTAAGTCCTAGTCCAGGCGGTCCTTGGGATAGTTGGGACGTCGGGGCGTGAACCGGCCGAAAAGCCTCCAGTAGTCCATGTAGCAATTGGGACATCTGGGCCGTAGGTACGCGTGGGGACACGAAAATCCGATTCGGCCGAAAAAGGGAAAAAATTGCCTAAGTCTTTGTTTCACACAGTTGGGACAGTTGGGACAAAAGTACGCGAAAGACATGGATCGGCCGGTTTGGCGCAAGTCAGTCCATTTTGGGTGGTTTAGATAATTTTGTCCCAGGAAGTCCGGGACAGTTGGGACAAGAGTACATGGAGGACGCGAACCACCGGTTAAGTACTAAACAGAGGACTTTCGTTTGGGACATTCGGGAGAAAAGTACACGTGGGATGTGAAAAGTCAAGGAGTCGAGAGTGAATGGAAATGTGCCACGTGTCTTCACCTCAAAGAGGGACAAGGAAGCCCGAATTAGGTGGTTCGGAGAAATTTGTCCCAGACAGTTTAGGACATCCAGGCCAAAAGTACGAGGAGGACGCGAGGAGCCGAAGATCCCGCAGATGATATAGGAAATGCCACATGTCCTATGGAGCGTGGAGTCCGGAGCTCGGGAGGACTTAGAAAATTTAGCAAAATTTTTGGCCAAAAACTAAAAGGTAAAGGTTCTCCCCACGCCGTCACGTCCAACGAACCAATGCATGCCATGTGTCCTAAGTGGCGGGGTGCGGGGGGAAAATGAGAATTTTTCCAAGTATGAAAAAGGTTGAAATTTCAAAGGAAAGCAAGTGGAAAGGTGGAGGAGAGAGAATATCTCATCCAATCATCGGTTTCCACGTGGCATCCACCAGCGGAGTGCGGGAAAATTTCAAAATCTCTTTTGGCCTATTTTGTGCCCTAAATCTTCGGATCGCCATGAATTTCGATCCAGAGCTCGATTCTCATGTTCTTCATATCAATGGAAAGCTGATGAAATTCTCTACACGATTCCAGGGTCAATATTGCATTTTGGTTCGGTTTGGAGAGAGAAAATCAAGAAACATCTCTCGGCACGTAGTAATGGCTAGAACTCGACATTTCAACGACTCAGCTTTAATGCAAATGGGTCGCATTCTTCTTCAAAGACGGCCAGGCGACATTTCAACAATCGATTTAATGGACATGGGTCGCATTCTTCTTCAAAGATGGCCGAAGTGATGTTTCAACCACCGATTTTAATGAGGAATGCATTTTGGTCAATGGTTGGATGGCTTACACTTTTTTTGTACATTTTCTCTCTCATGGGCTCGACGCATGTAATGTAAAATCTAGATTTGGCTTATTTTGAAGGTATTCGTAGTTGTTCATCTTTTCTACTCTGCCCTCCCTTCTTTTCTTCTCCAGGGTTGAAAATGGAGTTCGAACCTCCTCCCTTGCTCTGTAATGGCATTTTTTGGCTTTTACTATTGAAATGATGTTCTGTGTAAACTTCTGAAGCAACAAAATGTGTTTTATGATGCACCTATCCATCCTTGCTCATTTTTTTCTGATTTTCTTCTTGCCTCTGTTCATTGTAGGTATTTGTGCATGTTTGAATGTTCATTGCAGGTTTGGAGCTGTGTTCATGGAGTTTTGGGACATTTTCTATGTGAAATCTATCCTTGGGCCTATGATGCATCTGTCCATCCTTGCCATTACTCACCTCTCTTTGTTCCATGGCAGTTTTGATAGATGTTCAACATTTTCCTTCTCTGGTGTATCACCATTTTAGTGTAGGCGTTGTTTTTCCCTTTTCTCTCTCTCGTGTCTCCTTGGCATGGTTATATTAGGTTTAGATTAGCTTTCCTGCACTAGAATAGCTTATGGCAGGTAGTTTAGGAAGAGGAACCATCATTCTCTAGAGATTCCTTTCTCATTTATGGGTCCCACACTCAGAGAGAGGATTCAATGTTGTGCAATCACAGTGGATGTTAGAGTGATCAACCTAGAAATCTGATCAACATCTAGGGGTGCTGTGATTTTGCACTAATAACTACACCCTAGACATTGAACCCTAAAACCTAAACCATTAACCCTAAACCCTAAACACTAATCACTAAACCCTAGTGCTAAACCCTAAACCCAAAAGATTAAACACTAAACTCTAAACTATAAATCCTAAACATTAAAACCTAAACCATAAACCCACTAAACCATAAACCCTAGTCCATGAACCCTAAACCTTGAGAAGTAAACCCTAAACCCTAAAACCCAAAACCTAAATATTAAACCCTAAACCCTAAAGCCTTATCCCTAAACCCTAAACCCTAAATCGTGAGCCCTAAATGCTAAATACTAAACCCCGAACCGTGAGCCCTAAACCCTAAACACTAAACCATGAACCATAAATCCTAAACAATAAAACCTAAACTCGTAAACCCCTTAAACCCTTAACCCTCGACTTTAAACCCTAAACCCTAAACCTTGAGCCCTAAACCCCAAACACTAAATATTAAATCCTAAACCCTAAAGAATAAATATTGAACCCTAAATGCTAAACCCCGAACTCGTGCACTAAACCCTAAACTATAGAACCTTCAACATAAATTCTAAACCCTAAACCCCTAGCCCTAAACCATAAACCCTAAACTCTAAACCCTAAACAAGAAACCCGAACCTCCGTAAAATTTAAACCCACTAAACCCTAAAACCTAAACTCTAATCCCTAAATCCTAAATGCTAAACCCTAAACACTAAAATTTAAATCATAAACTCCCTAAACCCTAAACCCTAATCCCTAATCCCTAACCCTAAACCCTAATCCCTAAAACATAAAACAAAAACCTTAAAAACTAAAGCCTAAACCCTAAAACTTAAAACCTAAACCCCAAAACCAAAACCCTAATCCATAAACCGTAATCCATTAGTCTTAAACCTTACATCCTAAACTCTAAGACCTAAATCCTAAGCCCTAAACCCTATACCATAAGCCCTAAAAATAAACCAATATCCCTAAACTGTAAATCCTAAACTCTAAACGTTATTCCCTAAACCCTAATCACTAAACTCTAAACCCTAAACCCTAAACCCTAATCCCCTAAACCCTAAATCCTAAATCATAAAACCTAAACCCAAAACCCTTATCCCTAAAGACTAAACCCTAAATACTAAAATATAAACCCTAAACCCTAAACCCTAAACCTTAAACTATAAACTATAAACCATGAAACCCAAACCATGATCCTTAAACCCTAAACACCCTAAACCCTAAACATTAAACCCTATATCACATATCCTATATTCTTATCTCAAAACCCTAAACCATTAACCCTTAACTATTAACCTTCAACCCTAAACCCTATACCCTAAACACCTATCCATAAAAGAAAACCCTAAACCCTAAACCCTTAGCCATAAACCCTAAACAAGAAACTCTAAACGCTAAATTGTAAACACTAAATCCTAAATTCTAAACCCTAAATCATAAATCCTTATCCCTAAACCCTAAACCCTAAACCCCAAACTCTAAACCCTTAACACTAAACCATAAAACCTAAACCCTAAACCTTAAATCCTAAGTCCTAAACCCCGAGCCCTAAACCCTAAACAATAAACCCTAAATCCTAAAAACTAAACACTAAAAAATAAACCCTAAATCATAAACCCCATAAACCCTAAACCTTTTTGCCTTAAACCGTAAACCCTAAACCATAAAGCCTAAACCCTAAGCCCTAAATTTTAATCCCTTAGCCATAAACCTTAAACCCTCGAAACTTAAACCCTAAACCCTAAACACTAAACCCCAAAACCTAAACCTTAAAACCTAAACCCTAAACCCCGAGCCCTAAAGCCTAAATCATAATCACTAAACACTAAACCCTAAACACTAAACACTAAACCATAAGCCCTAAACCCTAAACCTTAAACTCTAAACCCTAAAATATAAATCCTAAACATGAAAACCTAATCCATAAACACACTAAACCCTTAACCCTAAACCTCAAACCATGAACCCTAAACCTTAAACACTAAACACTAATTACTAAACCGTAAACCAACTAAACCCTAAACTCCAAACACTAAATATCAAAACCTGAACCTTATATATTAAACACTAAACCCTAAACCTTGAATCCTAAACCCTAAACCTTAAACCTTAAACCCAAAACCCTAAACCTTGAATCCTAAACCCTAAACCTTAAACCTTAAACCCAAAACCCTAAATCCTAGCCCTAAACCCTAAACCCTAAACCTTAAACCCTAACCCATAAACCCTATGCCCTAAACCCTAAACACTAAACCATATACCTTGTAAAACCTTAACCTTAATCCCTAAATCTGAAACCCTAAAAACTAAACCCTAAACCCTAAACCCTAAAAGCTAAACACTAAACCCTAAACACTAAAACCTAAACCATTATCCCTAAAACCTAAACCCAAATCATGAGCCCTAAATCCTAAACACTAAACCCTTAAAACTAACTTGTAAACCCCGAGACTTAAATCCTAAACACTAAACCCTAAACATTAAACACTAAACACTAAACTCTAAACCTTGAGCCTTAAATCCTAAACACTAAACCCTAAACCATAAATAATAAACACTAAAACCTAAATTGTAACGCCCTAAACCCTAAAACCTAAACTTTGAGCCCTAAACCCTAAACCCTAAACTTTGAGAACTAAACCCTAAACCATAGACCCTTAGCCCTAAAATCTAAACCATAAACCGATAGCCCTAAACCCTTAACCCTAAAATATAAATCCTAAACTCTAAATGTTGAACCTTGTAAAACCCGAACCCCCTAAACCATAAACCCTAAAATCTAACCCGTAAGTCCTAAATGTTAAACCCTAAACACTAAACTGTAAATCGTAAACCCCTAAACCCTAAACCCTAAATTATTATCTTTAAACCATAAACCATAAACATGAAATCATAAAAACTAAACTCTAAACCCCAAATTCTATAACCTAATCCATAAACCCTAAAATTTAAAAACTCTAAACCTTGATCCCTAAACCATAAATTCCTGATCCCTAAACCCTAAACCCTAAATCCTAAACCATAAACCCTAAGCACTAAACCCTAAACCATAAACACTAAACCCTAAACCATAAATCCTGAGCCCTAAATCCTAAACATTAAACCCTAAACACTAAACCCTAAAAACTAAACACTAAATCCCGAGCCTTAAACCCTAAACCTTAAACACTAAACCCTAAACCATAAATCCTAAACACTAAAACCTAAACCATAAACTCACTAAACTCTAAACCCTTAGCCATGAATTGTAAACCTTAAACATTAAACCCTGTCCCTTGAGAAGTAAACCATACACCCTAAACCCAAACACTAAATGTTAAACCCTAAACCCTAAATATTAAATACTAAACCGTAAACCATAAACAATAAACCTAAACCATGAGCCCTAAGCCCTAAACCCTAAACTTTAACCCCTTAACCCAATTCTCTCAAGCCTAAACCCTAAACCCTATACCGTAAAACCTTAACCCTAATCCCTAAATCCTAACACCTAAAAACTAAACACTAAAACCTAAACCCTAAACCCTAAACAAGAAATGCTAAACCCTAAACCCTAAACCATAAACCCTAAATTGTTATCCCTAAATCCTAAACACTAAAGCATAAATACTAAACCCTAAACCACCCCGATCCCTAAACCATAAATAGTAAACCATAAACCATAAATCATAAACACTAAAACCCAAACTATAAACCTCCTAAACCCTAAACCCTCAGCCTTAAACCCTAAACACTAAATCATAAGCCCTAAACAATAAACCCATAGCCCTAAACTATAAACCCTGAGCCATAAACCCTAAACTATAAACAGTAAACCCTAAAATCCTAAGCACTAAACCCTTATCCCTAAACCCTAAACCCTTATCCCTAAACCCTAAACCCTAATCCCCAAACCATAAACCCTAAACCCTAAATGCTAAATACTAAATCCTAAACCCTAAACCCAAAACATTTATCCCCAAAGACTAATCCCTAAACACTAAAATATAAACCATAAACCCTAAACCTTAAACTTTAAATGGTGAAAACTAAACCTTGATCCTTAAACCCTAAAAAAACCTAAACCTTAAACTATAAACGATGAAACCTAAACCCTGATCATTAAACCCTAAACAACCTAAACCTTAAACATTAAACCCTATACCTTATATCTTATATAGTTATCCCTAAACCCTTAACCCTAAACCGTAAACACAAAACACTTATCCCTAAAATAAAAACCCTAAACCCTTAGCCAAAACCCCTAAACAAGAAACTCTAAGTGTGAAATCTAAAACCCTAAAACGTAAATTCTAAACCCTTAATCATAAATCCTTATCCATAAACAATAAATCCTCGACCCTAAATCATAACTCCTTAGCCATAAACCCTAAACCCTAAACCCTAAACCCTGAGCCCTTAACCCTAAACCATAAACCTAAACCATGAGCAGTAAAACATAAACAATAAATATTGAATTCTAAAAATAAACCCTAAAAACTAAACCCTAAATCATAAACCCCATAAACCCTAAACCTTTACCCCAAAACGATAAACCCTAAACCCTAAACCCTAAATGTAATCCCTTAGACATAAACCTTAAACCCTAAAACCTAAACCCTAAACCCTAAATAGTAAACCCTAAACCCTAAACCTTAAAACCTAAACCCTAAACCCTAATCCCTAAACCCTAAAACCTAAGCCCTAAACCCTAAATATTATCCCCTAAACACTAAACCCTAAATATTAACCCCTAAACACTAAACCTAAACCCTAATTTGTGATAAGCTAAATCCTAAACACTAAACCCTAAAAACTAAACACTAAACCATAAGCCCTAAACCCTAAAAACTAAACAATAAACCCTAAACTATAAATCCTAAACACTAAAACCTAAACCATAAACCCACTAAAACCTAAACCCTAAACCTTAAACCCTAACCCCTAAGCCCTCTTCTCCAAATTCTAAACCCTAAACCCTACACCATAACACCTTAACCCTAATCCCTAAATCATAAAACCTAAACACTAAAACCTAAACCCCGAACACTGAAACCATAATAAACACTAAACCCTAAACCCTAAACCCTTATCTCAAACCATAAACCATAAATCGTTAGCCCTAAATCTTAAACTCTAAACCATAAACACTAAACCCTAAATACTAAGACCTAAACCCTAAACACTAAACCATAATCCATAAGTCCTAAATACTAAAACCTAAATTATAAACCCGTTAAACCCTAAACCCTCAGATTAAACACTAAACCCTAAACCCTAAACCCTAAACCTTGAGACCTAAACCATAAGCCAAAAACACTTAACTCTAAGTCCTAAATCTGTAAACCCTAAGTCCTAAACAATAAATCCACAAATCCTAAAATGTAAACCCGGATCCCTAAACCATAAACTATAAACCCTAAACCATAAACCCTAAACTCAGTAAACCCTAAACCTTAAACCCTAAACCCTAAACCCTAAACCTTAAACTCTAAATCCTAAATCCTAAATCCTAAAACCTAAACCCTAATCCCTAATCCATAAAAAAATAAACACTAAACACTAAAATATAAACCCTAAACCCTAAACCTTAAACTATAAACGGTGAAACCTAAACCTTGATCCCTAAACCCTAAACACCCTAAACACTAAACCTTAAACCCTATACCCTATATCTTATATTAATATCCCAAAAGCCTAAACCCTTAACCTATAACCCTAACCCTCGACCCTAAACCCTAAACTCTAAATACATATCCCTAAAACAAAACCCCAAACCATAAACCCTAACCCTTAGTAATAAACCCTAAATAGGAAACTCTAAACACTAAATCCCAAACCCTAAACCCTAAACCCTAAAAAAAAACTAAATCCTAAACACTAAACCCTAAATCCTAAACCTTAAACCCTAAAAACAAAACCCGATTATAAACCCTTAAACCCTAAACCATAAACCTTTAGCCCTAAACCATAAACCTAAACCCTAAACCTTAAACCCTAAACCATAAATCTTAAATCCTAAACACTAAGCCCTAAACCGTAATCCATTAGCCCTAAACCTTAAACCTTGAGACCTAAATACTAAACCCTAAACGCTAAACCCTAAACCCTAAATCCTAAAACATTAACCCTAAACCTTACACCCTAAACCATAAACCCTAAAACCTAAACCATTAACCCTAAAACTTAAACACTAAACCTAAACACTAAACACTAAACCCTACACCCTAAAAACCCTAAACCCCAAACACTAAATCATAAACTATAAATCCTAAACACTAAACCCTAAACCCTAAACCCACTAAACCATAAACCTCATCCATGAACCCTAAACCTTGAGAAGTAAACACTAAACCCTAAAACCCAAACACTAAATAAAAACCTAAACCGTAAACCCTTATCCCTAAACCCCGAACCCTAAATTGTGAGCCCTAAATCCTAAAAAATAAACCTAAATTATGAACCCTAAACCCTAAACACTAAACCATGAACCATAAATCTTGAACACTAAAACCTAAACTCTAAACCCCTAAACCCTTAACACTCACTTTAAACCATAAACCCTAAATCTTGAGCCCTAAACCCCAAACACTAAATATTAAATCCTAAAGAATAAAAATTAAACCCTAAACCCTCAATGCTAAGCTATGAGCACTAAACCCTAAACTATATAACCTTCAATCTAAATTCTAAACCCTAAACCCCTAAAGCACTAAACCCTAAACCCTAAACACTAAACCCCCGAACCCCGTAAACATTAATACCCTAAACCCTAAACTCTAAGCCCTAAATCCTTAATTCTAAACCCTAAAAACTATACTTTAAATCGTAAACCCCTAAAACCTAAACCTTGAGCCCTAAACCCTAAACCTTATCCCTAATACCTAAAACCTAAAACAAAAACCTTAAAAAATAAATCCTAAACCTCACCTTAAAACCTAAACCCCAAACCCTAAACCTAATCCCTAAACCATAATCCATTAGCCCTAAACCTTGAATCCTAAACCCTAAGACATAAATCCTAAGCCCTAAAACCTAAACCCTAAGCCCTAAAAATAAACCAATATCCATAAACTGTAAATCCTGAGCCTAAACCTTAAACCCTAAATGTAAACAATAAACCCTAAACCCTTAGACCTAAACCCTAATCCCTAAACTCTAAACCCTAAACCCCAAACCCTAAACCCTAAACCCTAAATCCTAAAACATAATCCCTAAACCTTTATCCCTAAAGAATAAACCCTAAATACTAAAATATAAACTCTAAACCCTAAACCCTAAACCTTAAACCATAAAATGTGAAACCCAAACATTGATCCTTAAACCCTAAACACCTAAACCCTAAAATATAAATCCTATACTGTATATCCTATATTCTTATCCCTAAACTCTTAACACTTAACACTTAACCCTTAACCTTAACCTAAACCCTAAACCCTAAAAACCTATCCCTTAAAAAAACTATAAACCATAAACCCTTAGCCATAAACCCTAAACAAGAAACTCTAAGTGATAAATCCTAAACCCTAAATTATAAATTCTAAACCCTAAATCATAAATCCTTATCCCTAAACCCTAAACCCTAAATCCTAAACCCTAAACCCTAAATCCTAAACCCTTAACCCTAAACAGTAATCCCTAAACCCTAAACCTTAAATCCTAAACCCTAAGCCCTAGAGCCCTAAACCATAAACCCTAAACACTAAATTCTAAACCCTAAACACTAAAAACTAAACCCTAGATCGTAAACCCTATAAACCTTAAAACCTAAACACTAAGCCCTAAAATGTAATCCCTTAGCCATAAACCTTAAACCCTAAACCTAAACCCTAAACCATAAACACTAAACCCTAAACCCTAAACCCTAAAACCTAAACCATAAACCCTAAACCCTAAACCCTAAACCACGAGCCCTAAACCCTAAATCTTAACCCTAAAAAATACCCTAAACCCTAAATTGTGAGACCTAAATCATAAACACTAAACCCTAAACTATAAATCCTAAACACTAAAACATAAACCCTAAACCCCATAGACCCTAAACCCTAAATCCTCAAAGCCTTATGACCCTTAAACCTTAAACACTAAACACTAAACACTAAACCTGTATACCCACTAAACCCAAAACCCAAAACACTAAATAATAACCCTAAACCCTATATATTAAACCCTATATGCTAAACCTGAAACCCTAAACCCTAAATCATATAACCTAAACCTTAAACCCTAAACCAAACACCCTAAATTCTTTGACCCTAAACCCTAAACCCTAAACCCTCAACCCTAACCCCTATGCCCTAAACCCTAAACCCTAAACCTTATAATTTAAAACCTTAACCTTAATCAATAAATCTAAAACCCTAAACAATAAACCATAAACCCTAAACCCTAAGTATTGTGCTTTGAGAACTAAACCCTAATATGTAGACCCTTAGCCCTAAAATCTAAACCCTAAACCCTATACCGTAAAACATTTACCCTATTCCATAAATCCTAAATCCTAAACCATAAACCCTAAATCATTAGCAATAAATCCTAAATACTAAAGCATAAACACTAAACCCTAAACCCCGATCCCTAAACCCTAAACACTAAACCATAAATAATAAATCCTAAACACTAAAACCCAAATCAGAACGCCTAAATCCTAAACCCTTAGCATTAAATCATAAACAAGAAACCCTAATCCTTAAACAATAAACCCATAGCCCTAAACTCAGTAAACCACCGAGCCATAAACCCTAAACTATAAATAGTAAACCCTAAACCCTTGGTTAATTTAAAATGCTTGTCCCCATGTGGAATGAGTCCTTCTCTAACTAAGACGTGGGATGGAACCTATTTCAAATATTGAGAGCTTCAAAATTCAATTCTAGGTTCGTGGACTTCTTCTGAAAATTCATCATCCATTTTCTCTCCATCATTTTTTATATCTTTTAATGATTTGTAGACTTCCATGGTATCATCAATGACCTGTTTTCCTTATAGGAGCAGCCTTTAGATCCATTCATTGACCGTTCTCCCCTTCTTATTAATTTTCTCAATCATGGGTACCGATGAAAAATTGAACCTGATAGAAGTAGAGGATGAAGGTGTTGACTCAAGAGGCTCTGAGAGCTTGAGTAGTACTTTTGTCACCTACTCTACTTTCTCTTTTTAGCTCATCTCTATTTTCCTTTATTTCCTTCAAACTTCTAAAGACAACACATTCATGGAATCTTATGCATCCTGTTGTGCTCCCTCCATCAGTAACCTTTTCTAGATAAACCCTTGTGATCTAATAATCGGTGAACATTATATCATTCTTGGTTTTATCAATTGTGGGAGTGCCAATTTCTGCAAACTTATGTCCTAAGCCATCTAATGAAATCCTTCAAACTATTTTTGGTTTCTTGGCATTTGGTAGGAGTGACCTTGAGGGAAATGAAATAAAAGGCTTGTATGGGAACTACCACCTTCCTCTTCCTTGGGGTTTGATCTATTTACCATTGAGGTGTATTAGAATAAGTTTCTCCCATTGTAGGTGTTATGGTCACATCCTCATGTGGAGGAAGGTTTGCTTGTGGAGTGGTGGTCACTGCAAGAGTAGTGTCTATGGAAATGGACTTAGGGAATGAAGGCATAGAAGGAGGCATATCAATGGTTAACTTAGCTCCACTAGGTAGAGGTGAGAGGGCACTAAAGATGTTGGCCATGGCTGAGGAACTTGGTGAAGAAACCTGAATCAAAGGAGGTTGAATGGAGGGAGGTAATGATTATGAAATTAGAGCTTGAGAGATAAGAGTAAGGCTTACCTCTGATGAACTATCAACCAAAAGGGGAATGAAAGGTTGACCAACCTCTTCTCCTAACGGAAGATTTTCTAGTTCTGGTGGTAGAGGTGATTCAAGAACCTCAACCGTTTATGGGAGAGTGGCCACCGGTTTTTTCCTTGATCTTCTCCCTTTTGACAAACTTAACCTTTATTAGCCTCTTGGAAGGGTTCTTATCCTTTTCCTTTTTTCCCTTGCAGGTTCCCACTTCCAAAGTAGCTATCTTTGAACAAATACCTTCTTTATAAGTCATTCCCCAAGAAATGAACCACGCCTTAGTATGAGAAAGAATTTGAGAAACTCTTCCTATGATAGAAGATTTCTCGAATGGACAAATCAATGGCGAGGAATACATATTGTTCTTCATTCAGCCCATCATACAAGGTGACAAGGACACTCTCATTATCTATGGTGCCTTCTTGAATGTTAAATAAATCAAACATCTATATTTCTTCAATTGTCAACCTTATGTTGTCCTTTCTTCGGATGGTAACTTCATCCCGAAGATCAACCCAAATGTCTTCTACATTGGGCACATGTAGATATAAGGTCCCGTATAACTTAAGGACACCTTAGAAATTAAATACATCTTTTTGCTTCATGTACACTAAACCCTAAACCTAAAACCCTAAAACTAAAAACCTAAATCCTAAAACCTAAATCCTAAATATTAAATCCTAAACCCTAAACCCTAAATCATTATTCCTAAAGACTAAACCATAAATACTAAAATATAAACCCTAAACCATAAACCCTATACCCTATATCCTATATTCTTATCCCTAAACCTTAAACCCTTAACCCTTAAACCTTAAACCTCAACAATAAACCCTAAAACCCAAACACCTATCACTAAAACAAAACTATAAAACCAAAACCTTTAGCCATAAACGCTAAACAAGAAACTCTAAGTGTTAAATCCTAAACACTAAATCATAAATCCTAAACCCTATATCAAAAATCCTTATACCTAAACCCTAAACCCTAAACCATAAACCATTAACCCTAACCCTAAACCCTAAACCCTAAACCTTAAATCCTAAACCCTAAACCATAAACCTTAAATCCTAAATCCTAAAGCCTAAGTCATAAACCCTAAACTCTTATCCCTAAATACTAAACCTTAAATCCTAAACCATAAACCCTAAGCCCTAAAATGTAATCCTTAAACCTTAAACCCTAAGACCTAAACCCTAAACCCTAAAACCTAACTCCTAAACCCTAAACCCTAAACCCTAAACCTTGATCCCTAAACCCTAAATCCTAACCCCTAAACACTAAACCCTTAAACCCTAAATTGTGAGCCCTAAATTCTAAACACTAAACCTTAAACACTAAACCCCAAACACTAAAAACTAAACCCTAAACCCTAAAAAAACCTAAACACTAAAATATAAATCCTAAACACTAAAACCTAGACCGTAAACCCACTAAGCCCTAAACCCTAAACCCTTGACCATGAACCCTAAACCTTAAACACGAAACCCTAAACCTTAAGAATTAAACCCTAAACCCTAAACCCCAAACACTAAAGATTAAACCCTAAACCATAAATGCTAAAAATAAAACCATAAACCCTAAATCCTAAACTCTAAATCCAAAACCCAAAACCCTAAATCTTGAGCCCTAAACTACGAACCATAAACCTTAAACCCTAACTACTAAATCTTATGCCCTAAACACTATATTGTACAACCTTATCCAAAAATCCTAAATCGTAAATCCTAAATCCTAAAAACTAAACCCTAAATCTTGAACACTAAAACCTAAGCCCTTATCCCTAAACCATAAACCCTAAACCATGGGCCCTAAATCGTAAACACTAAACCCTAAACACTAAGCGGTAAACCCCCGAGACCTAAACCCTAAACTCTAAGACCTAAATCCTTAATTCTAAACCCTAAAAACTATGCTTTAAATCATAAACCCTCTAAAATCTAAACCTTGAGCCCTAAACCCTAAACCTTATCCCTAATACCTAAAACCTAAAAAAAAACCTTAAAAATAAATCCTAAACACTCACTTAAAACCTAAACCCCAAACCCTAAACCCTAATCCCTAAACCATAATCCATTAGCCCTAAACCTTAAATCCTAAACCCTAAGACATAAATCCTAAGCCCTAAAACCTAAACACTAAGCCCTAAAAATAAACCAATATCCCTAAATTGTAGACCCTAACCGGGCCCTAAACCCTAAACCCTAAATTGTAAACAATAAACCCTAAACCCTTATACCTAAACCCTAAACCCTAAACCCTAAACCCTAAACCCTAATCCCTAAACCCTAAACCCTAAACCCTAAATCCTAAATCCTAAAACCTAATCCCTAAACCTTTATCTCTAAAGAATAAACCCTAAATACTAAAATATAAACCTAAACCCTAAACCCTAAACCTTAAACCATAAAATGTGAAACCCAAACCTTGAACCTTAAACCCTAAACACCCTAAACCCTAAAAATTAAATCCTATACCGTATATCCTATATTATTATCCCTAAACCCTTAACACTTAACACTTAACCCCTAACCTTCAACTATAAACCCTAAACCCTAAAAACCTATCCCTTAAAAAAATATAAACCATAAACCCTTAGCCATAAACCCTAAACAAGAAACTCTAAGTGATAAATCCTAAACCCTAAATCATAAATTCTAAACCCTAAATCATAAAACCTTATCCCTAAACCCTAAACCCTAAATCAAACCCTAAACCCTAAATCCTAAACCCTTAACCCTAAACCGTAATCCCTAAACCCTAAACCTTAAATCCTAATCCCTAAACCCTGAAACCCTAAACCCAAATCCTAAACCCTAAACACTAAAAACTAAACCCTAGATCGTAAACCCTATAAACCTTAAAACGTAAACACTAAGCCCTAAACTATAATCCCTTAGCAATAAACCTTAAACCCCGAAACCTAAACCCTAAACCATAAACACTAAACCCTAAAACCCTAAACCTTAAAACCTAAACCATTAACCCTAAACCCTAAACCCCTGAGCCCTAAACCCTAAATCTTAACCCCTAAAAAAAAAACCCTAAACCCTAAATTATGAGCCCTAAATCCTAAACACTAAACCCTAAATACTAAACATTGAACCATTATCTCAGTAAACCATAAACCCTAAACACTAAACCCTAAACTATAAATCCTAAACACTAAAACCTAAACCCTAAACCCCATAGACCCTAAACCCTAAATCCTCAGCCATGACCCTAAACCTTAAACACTAAACACTAGACACTAAACCATATACCCACTAAACCCTAAACCCAAAACACTAAATACTAAACCTTAAACCCTATATATTAAACCCTAACTACTAAACTTGAAACCCTAAACCCTAAATCATATACCCTAAACCTTAAACCCTAAACCAAAAACCCTAAATCCTGACCCTAAACCCTAAACCCTGAACCTTAAACCCTAACCCTTAAACCCTATGCCCTAAACCCTAAACCCTAAACCTTATAATGTAAAACCTTAACATTAATCAATAAATATAAAACCCTAAACCCTAAACCCTAAGTATTGTGCTGTGACAACTAAACCCTAATATGTAGACCATTAGCCCTAAAATCTAAACCCTAAACCCCTAGCCCTAAACCCTTAACCCTAATCACTAAATGCTCAACCCCGTAGAACGTAAACCCACTAAACCCTAAATCCTAAACCCTAAAATTTAAACCCTAAACCCTCAATGTTAAACCATAAACACTAAATTGTAAATCATAAACCCCCTCAACCTAAAACCCTAAATTCTTATCTCTAAACCATAAACCATAAACCCTAAACCGTAAACCCTAAACCCTAAACCCCAAATGCTATACCATAATACTAAAACCCTAAATCCAAAACCCTAAACAATAATCCCTAAACCCATGAGCACTAAACTCAAAACCCATGAGCCCTAATATATTAAACCCTATACCCTAAACCTTGATGTCTAAACCATAAACCCTAAAACCTAAACACTAAATCATAAACTCTGAACCCAAAACCCAAAATCCTAAATCTTGAGCCCTAAATCGTAAACACTAAATCCTAAACACTAAAACCTAAACACTAAACACTAAACCCCGAGCCCTAAACCATATACCTTAAGAACTAAACCCTAAACCATAAATCCTAAACACTAAAACCTAAAGCATAAACTCAGTAAATGCTAAACCCTCAACCATGAACCATAAACCTTAAAATATAAACCCTAACCCTTGAGAAGTAAACCATAAACCCTAAACATTAAACACTAAATATTAAACCCCGAACCATAAATATTAAACACTAAACCATAAACAATAAACAATAAACCCTAAACCATGAGCCATAAACTATAAACCTTAAACCCTAATCCCTTTACCCTATTCCCTCAATCCTAAACGCTAAACCCTATACCATAAAACATTAACCCTAATCCATAAATCCTAAATCCTAAACCATAAACCCTAAATTATAAACCCTAAATCATTAAACCCTAAATCCTAAATACTAAAGCATAAACACTAAACCCTAAACTCTGATCCCTAAACCCTAAACACTAAACCATAAATAATAAATCCTAAACACTAAAACCCAAACTGTAAAACCCCTAAATCCTAAACCCTTAGCATTAAATCATAAACAAGAAACCCTAATCCTTAAACAATAAACCCATAGCCCTAAACCCTAAACCCTGAGCCATAAACCCTAAACGTAAAATAGTAAACCCTAAACCCTTGGTCAATTTAAAATGCTTGTCCCCATGTGGAATGATTCCTTCTCTAACTAAGACGTGGGATGGAACTCGTTTCAAAAATTGAGAGCTTCAAAAGTCAATTCTAGGTTCCCGACTTCTTCGAAAATTCATCATCCATTTTCTCTCCATCATTTTTATATCTTTTAATGATTTGTAGACTTCCATGGTATCATCAATGACTTGTTTTCCTTATAGGAGCAACCTTTAGATCCATTCATTGACTAAACTCCCCTTCTTATTAATTTTCTCAATCATGGGTACCGATGAAAAATTGAACCTGATAGAAGTAGAGGATGAAGGTGTTGACTCAGAGGCTCTAGAGCTTGAGTAGTACTTTTGTCACCTACTCTACTTTCTCTTTTAGCTCATCTCTATTTTCCTTTATTTCCTTCAAACTTCTAGCACAACACATTCATGTCATCTTATGCATCCTATTGTGCACCCTCCATTATTATCTTTTCTAGATAAACACTTGTGATCTCGATAATCGGTGAACATTATATCATTCTTGGTTTTATCAACCATAAGTGACAATTTCTACAAACTTATGTCCTAAGGCATCAAATGAAATCCTTGAAACTATTTTTGATTTCTTGGCAGATTTGGTAGGAGTGACCTTGAGGAAATGAAATCAAAGGTTGGTAGGGGAACTACCACCTTCCTCTTCCTTGGGGTTTGATCTATTTACCATTGAGGTGTATTAGAATAAGTTTCTCCCATTGTAGGTGTTACTAAATCACATCCTCGGTGGAGGAAGGTTTACTTGTGGAGTGGTGGTCACTTCTTAAGAGTAAAGTGTCTATGGAAATGGACTCGGGGAATGAAGGCGTAGAAGGAGGCATATCAATGGTTAACTTAGCTCCACTAGGTAGAGGTGAGAGGGCACTAAAGATGTTGGCCATGGCTGAGGAACTTGGTGAAGAAACTTGAATCAAAGGAGGTTGAATGGAGGGAGGTAATGATTATGAAATTAGAGCTTGAGAGATAAGAGTAAGACTTACCTCTGATGAAATGTCAAACAAAGGGGAATGAAAGGTTGACCAACCTCTTCTCTGAAGGAAGATTTTTAGTTCCCAGAGGTGAATCAAGAACCTCAACCATTTATGGGAGAGTGGCCACCGATGTTTTCCCTTAATCTTCTCCTTTTTGACAAACTTAACCTTTATTAGCCTCTTGGAAGGGTTCTTATCCTTTTCCTTTTTCCTTGGAAATTCCCACTTCCAAAGTAGCTATCTTTGAACAAATACCTTCTTTATAACTCAATCCCCAAGAAATGAACCACGCCTTAGTATGAGAAAGAATTTGAGAAACTCTTCCTATGATAGAAGATTTCTCAGCAATGGAGAAATCAATGGCTAGGAATACATATTGTTCTTCATTCAGCCCATCATACAAGGTGACAAGGACACTCTCGTTATCTATGGTGCCTTCTTGAATGTCAAATAAATCAAACATCTATATTTCTTCAATTGTCAACCTTCTGTTGTCCTTTCTTCGGATGGTAACTTCATCCCGAAGATCAACCCAAATGTCTTCTCTGTTGGGCACATGTAGATATAAGGTCCCGTACAACTTAAGGACACCTTAGAAATTAAATCCATCTTTTTGCTTCATGTACACTAAACCCTAAACCTAAAACCCTAAAACCTAAATCCTAAATATTAAATCCTAAACCCTAAACCCTAAATCGTTATTCCTAAAGACTAAACCAAAATACTAAAATATAAACCCTAAACCCTAAACCCTATACCCTATATCCTATATTCTTATCCCTAAACCTTAAACCCTTAACCCTTAAACCTTAACCCTCAACAATAAACCCTAAAACCCAAACACCTATCGCCAAACAAAAATCAGAAAACCAAAACCTTTAGCCATAAATGCTAAACAAGAAACTCTAAGTGTTAAATCCTAAACACTAAATCATAAATCCTAAACCCTATATCAAAAATCCTTATACCTAAACCCTAAACCCTAAACCATAAACCATTAACCCTAACCCATAAACCTTAAACCCTAAACCTTAAATCCTAAACACTAAACCATAAACCTTAAATCCTAAATCCTAAAGCCTAAGTCCTAAATCCTAAATTCTTATCCCTAAATACTAAACCTTAAATCCTAAACCATAAACCCTAATCCCTAAAATGTAATCCTTAATCCTTAAACCCTAAGACCTAAACCCTAAACCCTAAAACCTAACTCCTAAACCCTAAATTCTAAACCTTGATCCCTAAACCCTAAATCCTAACCCCAAACACTAAACCCTTAACCCTAAATTGTGAGCCCTAAATTCTAAACACTAAACCTTAAACACTAAACCCCAAACACTAAAAACTAAACCCTAAACCCTAAAAAATAAACACTAAAATATAAATCCTAAACACTAAAACCTAGACCGTAAACCCACTAAGCCCTAAACCCTAAACCCTTGACCATGAACCCTAAACCTTAAACACGAAACCCTAAACCTTAAGAAGTAAACCCTAAACCCTAAACCCCAAACACTAAATATTAAACCCTAAACCCTAAATACTAAACCTAAAACCATAAACCCTAAATCCTAAACTCTAAATCCAAAACCTAAAACCCTAAATCTTGAGCCCTAAACCATGAACCATAAACCTTAAACCCTAACTACTAAATCTTATGCCCTAAACCCTATATTGTAAAACGTTATCCAAAAATCCTAAATTGTAAATCCTAAATCCTAAAAACTAAACCCTAAACCCTAAACCATAAACCCTAAACACTAAAACCTAAGCCCTTATCCCCAAACCATAAACCCTAAATCATGGGCCCTAAATTGTAAACACTAAACCCTAAACACTAAACAATGAAACCCCGAGCCCTAAACCCTAAACACTAAACCCTAAAAATAAATGCTAAAAACTAAAACGTAAACCGTAAACCACCTAAACCCTAAACCTATAAATATTAAACCCTAAAACCTAAACCTTGAGCCCTAAACCCTAAACCACAAACCCTTTACCCTAAATATTAAACCCTAATCTCTAAAAACTAAATTTTAATCCATAAACCATAAATACTGAGATCTAAGCACGAAACCCTAAATCGTAGACCTTTAGACATAAAATCTAAACCTTAAAACCTATCCTTAAACCATAAGCCCTAAACTCTAAACCGTAAACACTAAACCCTAAACCCCGTAAACCTAAAACCCTAAACTCTAGACCCTCAACCCAAAACCCTAACACTTAAACCCTAATCGATAAGCACTAAATCCTAAATTCTAAACCTTAAACACTAAACTATAAATAATAAATCCCCTAAACCCTAAATTCTATACCCTAATCCCTAAACCCTAAATCCAAAATCCTAAACACTATTCCATAAACCATAAATTCCGATCCCTAAATCATAAACCGTAAAATACCACACATAAAACATAAACCTTTATCCCTAAACAATAATCCCTAAACCCATGAGCCCTAAATCATGAACCCATAAACCCTAAACTCTAAACCATAAACCCTAAACCTTGATCCCTAAACCATAAACCCTAGTCCATAAACCCTAAACCCTAAACCCTAAACCCTAAACACTGGGACCTAAAAATAAACCCAAATTCCTAACCCTTAACACTAAACCCTAAACCACAAACCCCAAACCCTAAATTTTGAGCCCTAACTCCTAAGCACTAAACCCTACAGCTAAACTCTATACACTAAACAATAAACCCTAACCCCTAACCCCTAAACCCTTAAACATTAAACCCTAAATTGTAAATCCTAAACACTAAAACCTAAACGTTAAACAAACTAAACCCTAAACCCTAAACCCTCAGCCATGAACCTCAAACCTAAAACTCTAAACAATAAACCTTGAGAAGTAAATCATAAAGCCTAAAACCCAAAAACTAAATATTAAACCCTAAACCCTAAACCCTAAATATAACTTGCTAAACATTAAACCATAAACATAAAACCTAAACCTTAAACCCTAAACCCTAAACCCTAAATCCTAAATTATAAACCCTAAACCCTAAACATTAAACCCTAAACCCACAACCCTAAACCATGAGCCCTAAAACCTAAAACCTAAACCTTATACCCTAACCACTAAACCCTATTCCCTAAACCCTAAACCATAAAGCCTATACTATAAAACCTTAACCCTAATCCCTAAATCCTAAACACTAAACACAAAACCCTAAACCTTAAACCCCAAACCCTAAACCTTAAACCCCCAAATCCTAAAACCTAAACCCTAATCCCTAATCCATAAAAACTAAACCCTTAACACAAAAATATAAACCCTAAACCCTAAACCCTAAACCTTAAACTATAAAAAGTGAAACCTAAACCTTGATCCCTAAACCCTAAACATCCTAAAAACTAAACCTTAAACCCTATACCCTATATCTTATATTCACATCCAAAAGCCTAAACCCTTAACCTATAACCCTTAACCCTCAACCCTAAACCCTAAACTCTAATTACACATCCCTAAAACAAAACCCCAAACCCTAAACCCTAACCCCTTAGTAATAAACCCTAAATAGGAAACTCTAAACACTAAATCCTAAACCTAAATCCTAAACGCTAAACCCTAAACCCTAAACCCTAAAAACTAAATCCTAAACACTAAACCCTAAATCCTAAACCTTAAACCCCTGAAAACAAAACCCTAATTATAAACCCTTAAACCCTAAACCATAAACCTTTAGCCCTAAACCATAAACTCTAAACCCGAAAACCTAAACCCTAAACCATAAATCCTAAATCCTAAACACTAAGCCCTAAACCGTAATCCCTTAGCCCTAAACCTTAAACCTTGAGACCTAAATACTAAACCCTAAACGCTAAACCCTAAACCCTAAATCCAAAAACATTAACCCTAATTCCTACACCCTAAAACCTAAACCATTAACCCTAAAACCTAAACCCTAACCCCTAAACCCTAAACCCTAAACACTAAACCCTAAACCCTAAACCCTATACCCTAAACCCTAAACACTAAAGCATAAACTATAAATCCTAAACACTAAAACCTAAACCGTAAACCCACTAAACGATAAACCCTCAGCCATGAACCCTAAACCTTGAGAAGTAAACACTAAACCCTAAAACCCAAACACTAAATAATAAACCCTAAACCATAAACCCTTATCCCTAAACCCCGAACCCTAAATCGTGAGCCCTAAATCCTAAAATAAACCCTAAATTATTAACCCTAAACCCTAAACACTAAACCATGAACCATAAATCTTGAACACTAAACACTAAACTCTAAAACCCTAAACCCTTAACACTCAACTTTAAACCATAAACCCTAAACCTTGAGCCCTAAACCCCAAACACAAAATATTAAATCCTAAAGAATAAAAATTAAACCCTAAACCCTCAATGCTAAGCCGTGAGCACTAGACCCTAAACTATATAACCTTCAATCTAAATTCTAAACCCTAAACCCCTAAAGCACTAAACCCTAAACCCTAAACACTAAACCTTGAACCCCGTAAAACTTTAACACCCTAAACCCTAAACTCTAAGCCCTAAATCCTTAATTCTAAACCCTAAAAACTATACTTTAAATCGTAAACCCCTAAAACCTAAACCTTGAGCCCTAAACCCTAAACCTTATTCCTAATACCTAAAACCTAAAACAAAACCCTTAAAAATAAATCCTAAACCCTCAACCTTAAAACCTAAACCCAAACCCTAAACCCTAAACCCTAAACCATAATCCATTAGCCCTAAACGTTAAATCCTAAACCCTAAGACATAAATCCTAAGCCCTAAAACCTAAACCCTAAGCCCTAAAAAATAAACCAATATCCCTAAACTGTAAACCCTGAGCCCTAAACCCTAACCCTAAACTATAAACAATAAACCCTAAACCCTTAGACCTGAACCCTAATCCCTAAACCGTAAACCCTAATCCCTAAACCCTAAACCCTAAACCCCAAACCCTATACCCAAAACCCTAAATCCTAAATCCTAAAACCTAATCCCTAAACCTTTATCCCTAAAGAATAAACCCTAAATACTAAAATATAAACCCTAAACCATAAACCTTAAACCATAAAATGTGAAACCCAAACCTTGATCCTTAAACGCTAAACACCCTAAACCCTAAAAATTAAATCCTATACCATATATCATATATTCTTATCCTTAAACCCTTAACACTTAACACTTAACCCCTAACCTTCAACCCAAAACCCTAAACCCTAAAAACCTATTCCTTAAAAAAACTATAAACCATAAACCTTTACCCATAAACCCTAAACAAGAAACTCTAAGTGATAAATCCTAAACCCTAAATCATAAATTCTAAACCCTAAATCATAAATACTTATCCCTAAACCCTAAACCCTAAATCCTAAACCCTAAACCCTAAATCCTAAACTATTAACACTAAACCGTAATCCTAAACCCTAAACCTTAAATCCTAAACCCTAAACCCCGAGCCCTAAACCCTAAACCCTAAACCCTAAATCGTAAACATTAAACACTAAAAACTAAACCCTATATCGTAAACCCTATAAACCTTAAAACCTAAACACTAAGCCCTAAACCGTAATCCCTTAGCTATAAACCTTAAACCCTTAAACCTAAACCCTAAACCATAAACACTAAACCCTAAACCCTAAACCTTAAAACCTAAACCATAAACCCTAAACCCTAAACCCTAAAACCTGAGCCCTAAACCCTAAATATTAACCCCTAAATAATAAACCCTAAACCCTAAATTGTGAGGCCTAAATTCTAAACACTAAACCCTAAATACTAAACACCGAACCATAATCAAAACCATAAACCCTAATCACTAAACCCTAAACTATAAATCCTAAACACTAAAACCTAAACCCTAAACCCCATTGACCCTAAACCCTAAATCCTCAACCATGACCCCAAAACCTTAAACACTAAACACTAAACCGTATACCCACTAAACCCTAAACCCAAAACACTAAATACTAAACCCTAAACCCTATATAGTAAACCCTAAATGCTAAACCTGAAACCCTAAACCAAAAACCCTAAATCCTAACCCCTAAACCCTAAACCCTAAACCTTAAACCCTAACCCCTAAACCCTATGCCCTAAACCCTAAACCCTAAGCCATATAATGTAAAACCTTAACCTTAATCAATAAATCTAATACCCTAAAAATAAACCATAAACCCTAAACCCTAAGTATTGTGCTATGAGAACTAAACCCTAATATGTAGACCCTTAACCTAAAATCTAAAATATAAACCCCTAGCCCTAAAGCCTTAACCCTAATCACTAAATGCTCAACCCCATGTAACGTAAACCCACTAAACCCTAAACCCTAAAATTTAAACCCTAAATCCTCAATGTTAAACCATAAACACTAAACTCTAAATCATAAACCCCTAAACCTAAAACCCTAAATTCTTATCTCTAAACCATAAACCATAAACCCTAAATTAGAAACCCTAAACCCTAAACCCCAAATGCTATACCATAATACTAAAACCCTAAATCCAAAACCCTAAACAATAATCAATAAACCCATGAGCACTAAACTCAAAACCCATGAGCCTAAAATATTAACCCTATACCATAAACCTTGATCCCTAAACCACAAACCCTAAAACCTAAACACTAAATCATAAACCCTGAACCCAAAACCCAAAATCCTAAATCTTGAGCCCTAAATCCTAAACACTAAAACCTAAACACTAAACACTAAACCCTGAGCCATAAACCATATATACCTTAAGAACTAAACCCTAAACCGTAAATCCTAAACACTAAAACCTAAACCATAAACTCACTAAATGCTAAACCCTCGACCATGAACCATAAACCTTAAAATATAATCCCTAACCCTTGAGAAGTAAACCATAAACCCTAAACATTAAACACTAAATATTAAACCCTAAACCCTAAATATTAAATGCTAAACCGTAAACAATAAACAATAAACCCTAAACCATGAGCCATAAACTCTAAACCTTAAACCCTAATCCCTTTACCCTATTCCTCAATCCTAAACCCTAAACCCTATACCATAAAACATTAACCCTAATCCAAAAATTCTAAATCCTAAACCATAAACCCTAAATCAAATTAGCAATAAATCCTAAACACTAAAGCATAAACACTAAACCCTAAACTCTGATCCCTAAACCCTAAACACTAAACCATAAATAATAAATCCTAAACACTAAAACCCAAACTCAGTAAACCCCTAAATCCTAAACCCTTAGCATTAAATCATAAACAAGAAACCCTAATCCTTAAACTATAAACACATAGCCCTAAACCTGTAAACCCTGAGCCATAAACCCTAAATTGTAAATAGTAAACCCTAAATCCTTGGTCAATTTAAAATGCTTGTCCCAATGTGGAATGATTCCTTCTCTAACTAAGACGTGGGATGGAACCTGTTTCAAAGATATTGAGAGCTTCAAAAGTCAATTCTAGGTTCCCTGAATTCTTCTAAAAATTCATCATCCATTTTCTCTCCATCATTCTTTATATCTTTTAATGATTTGTAGAATTCCACGGTATCATCAATGACCTAAACCTTATAGGAGCAGCCTTTAAATCCATTCATTGACTGTTCTCCCCCTTCTTCTTATTAATCTTCTCAATCATGGGTACCGATGAAAATTGAACCTCGATAGAAGTAGAGGATGAAGGTGATGACTCAGAGGCTCTAGAGCTTGAGTAGTACTTTTGTCACCTACTCTACTTTCTCTTTAGCTCATCTCTATTTTCCTTTATTTCCTTCAGCTTCTAAAGACAAACATTCATGGCATCTTATGCATCTTGTTGTGCTCCCTCCATTGTTACCTTTTCTAGATAAACCCTTGTGATCTGATAATCGGTGAACATTATATCATTCTTGGTTTTATCACCGTGGGAGTGGTAATTTCTACAAACTTATGTCCTAAGGCATCCAATGAAATCCTTGAAACTATTTTTGGTTTCTTGGCAAATTTGGTAGGAGTGACCTTGAGGGAAATGATTTCAAAGGCTGGTAGGGGAACTACCACATTCCTCTTCCTTGGGGTTTGATCTATTTACCATTGAGGTGTATTAGAAGAAGTTTCTCCCATTGTAGGTGTTACAGTCACATCCTTAGGTGGAGGAAGGTTTACTTGTGGAGTGGTGGTCACTGCAAGAGTAGTGTCTATGGAAATGGACTCAGGGAATGAAGGCTCGAAGGAGGCATATCAATGGTTAACTTAGCTCCACTAGGTAGAGGTGAGAGGGCACTAAAGATGTTGGCCATGGCTGAGGAACTTGGTGAAGAAACCTGAATCAAAGGAGGTTGAATGGAGGGAGGTAATGATTATGAAATTAGAGCTTGAGAGATAAGAGTAAGACCTATCTCTGATGAACTCACAACCAAAAGGGGAATGAAAGGTTGACCAACCTCTTCTCTTGAAGGAAGATTTTCTAGTTCTGGTGGTAGAGGTGAATCAAGAACCTCAACCGTTTATGGGAGAGTGGCCACTGATGTTTTCCCTTGATCTTCTCCCTTTTTGACAAACTTAACCTTTATTAGCCTCTTGGAAGGGTTCTTATCCTTTTCCTTTTTTCCCTTGCAGGTTCCCACTTCCAAAGTAGCTATCTTTGAAAAAATACCTTCTTTATAACTCATTCCCCAAGAAATGAACCACGCCTTAGTATGAGAAAGAATTTGAGAAACTCTTCCTATGATAGAAGATTTATCAAAGAATGGAGAAATCAATGGCTAGGAATACATATTGTTCTTCATTCAGCCCATCATACAAGGTGACAAGGACACTCTCGTTATCTATGGTGCCTTCTTGAATGTCAAATAAATCAAACATCTATATTTCTTCAATTGTCAACCTTCATTTGTCCTTTCTTCTGATGGTAACTTCATCCTAAGATCAACCCAAATGTCTTCTACGTTGGGCACACGTAGATATAAGGTCCCGTACAACTTAAGGACACCTTAGAAATTAAATCCATCTTTCTGCTTCATGTACACTAAACCCTAAAACTAAAACCCTAAAACCTAAATCCTAAATATTAAATCCTAAACCCTAAACCCTAAATCATTATTCCTAAAGACTAAACCCTAAATACTAAAATATAAACCCTAAACCCTAAACCCTATACCCTATATCCTATATTCTTATCCCTAAACCTTAAACCCTTAACCCTTAAACCTTAACCCTTAACAATAAACCCTAAACCCCAAACACATATCGCTAAAACAGAAAGTGTAAAACCAAAACCTTTAGCCATAAACACTAAACAAGAAACTCTAATTGTTAAATCCTAAACACTAAATCATAAATCCTAAACCCTATATCAAAAATCCTTATACCTAAACCCTAAACCCTAAACCATAAACCATTAACCCTAACCCCTAAACCCTAAACCCTAAACCTTAAATCCTAAACCCTAAACCATAAACCTTAAATCCTAAATCCTAAAGCCTAAGTCCTAAACCCTAAACTCTTATCCCTAAATACTAAACCTAAATCCTAAACCATAAACCCTAAGCCCTAAAATGTAATCCTTAAACCTTAAACCCTAAGACCTAAACCCTAAACCCTAAAACCTAACTCCTAAACCCTAAACCCTAAACCCTAAACCTTGATACCTAAACCCTAAATCCTAACCCCTAAACACTAAACCCTAAACCCTAAATTGTGATCCCTAAATTCTAAACACTAAACCTTAAATAATAAACCTAAACAATAAAAACTAAACCCTAAACCCTAAAAAATAAACACTAAAATATAAATCCTAAACACTAAAACCTAGACCGTAAACCCACTAAGCCCTAAACCCTAAACCCTTGACCATGAACCCTAAACCTTAAACATGAAACCCTAAACCTTAAGAATTAAACCCTAAACCATAAAACCCAAACACTAAAGATTAAACCCTAAACCATAAATGCTAAAACTAAAACCATAAACCCTAAATCCTAAACTCTAAATCCAAAACCCAAAACCCTAAAACTTAAGCCCTAAACCATGAACAATAAACCTTAAACCCTAACTACTAAATCTTATGCCCTAAACCCTATATTGTAAAACCTTATCTAAAAATCCTAAATCCTAAATCCTAAATCCTTAAAACTAAACCCTGAACCCCAGAACCCTAAACCCTAAACACTAAAACCTAAGCCCTTATCCCTAAACCATTAACCCTAAATCGTAAACACTAAACACTAAACACTAAACAAGAAACCCTTAAACCCTAAACCCTAAACACTAAACCCTAAAAATAAATTCTAAACACTAAAACGTAAACTCTAAACCAACTAAACCCTAAACCTATAGCGTTAAACCCTAAAAACTAAACCTTGAGCCCTAAACCCTAAACCACAAACCCTTACCCTAAATATTAAACGCTAATCTCTAAAAACTAAATTTTAATGCATAAACCCTAAACACCGATATCTAAGCACTAAATCCTAAACCGTAGACCCTTAGACCTAAAATATAAACCCTAAAAACCTATCCCTAAACCCTAACCCCTAAAATCTAAACACTAAACACTAAACCCTAAACCCTCCTAAACCTAAAACCCTAAACTCTAAACCTCAACCCAAAACCCTAACACTTAAACCCTAATCTCTAAGCTCTAAATCCTAAATTCTAAACCTTAAACACTAAACTATAAATAATAAACCCCCTAAACCCTAAATTCTATACCCTAATCCCTAAACCCTAAATCCAAAATCCTAAACACTAATCCATAAACCATAAAGTCTGATCCCTAAACCATATACCTTAAAATCCCACACATAAAACATAAACCTTTATCCCTAAACAATAATCCCTAAACCCATGAGCCCTAAATTGTGAACCCATAAACCCTAAACTATAAACCCTAAACCCTAAACCTTGATCCCTAAACCCTAGTCCATAAACCCTAAAACCTAAACACTAAACCCTAAACACTGGACCTAAACAATAAACCCAAATTCCTAACCCCTTAACACTAAACCCTAAACCACAAACCACAAACCTGAAATTTTGAGCCCTAAATCCTAAGCACTAAACCCTAACAGCTAAACTCTATACACTAAACAATAAACCTTGAGCCCTAACCCCTAAACCTTAAACACTAAACCCTAAATTGTAAATCCTAAACACTAAAACCTAAACGTTAAACAAACTAAACCCTAAACCCTAAACCCTCAGCCATAAACCTCAAACCTAAAACTCTAAACAATAAACCTTGAGAAGTAAACCATAAACCCTAAAACCCAAAAAACTAAATATTAAACCCTAAACCCTAAATATAAAATGCTAAACATTAAACCATAAACACTAAACCCTAAACCTTAAACCCTAAACCCTAAACCCTAAATCCTAAATTATAAACCCTAAAACCTAAACATTAAAACCTAAACCCACAACCCTAAACCATGAGCCCTAAAACCTAAAACCTAAACATTATACCCTAAACCCTAAACCCTATTCCCTAAACCCTAAACCCTAAATCCTATACTATAAAACCTTAACCCTAATCCCTAAATCCTAAACCCTAAACACTAAACCCTAAACCCTAAATATAAATTGCTAAACATTAAACCATAAACATAAACCCTAAACCTTAAATGCTAAACCCTAAATCCTAAATTCTAAACCCTAAACCCTAAACATTAAACCCTAAACCCACAACCCTAAACCATGAGCCCTAAAACCTAAAACCTAAACCTTATACCCTAACCACTAAACCCTATTCCCTAATCCCTAAACCCTAAATCCTATACTATAAAACCTTAACCCTAATCCTTAAATCCTAAACCCTAAACACTAAACCCTAAAACCTAAACCCTAAACAATAAACACTAAACCATAAACCCTAAAATCTTATCCCTTAACCCTAAATCCTAAATCATTAGCCCTAAATCCTAATCACTAAACCGTAAATACTAAACCCTAAAAACTAAGCCCTAAAAACCTAAAAACTAAACCATAAACCATAAATCCTAAATAATAAAACCTAAATTGTAATCACACTAAAACATAAAACCTCAGCCTTAAACCCTAAACCCTAAACCCTAAACCCTAAAACCTAAACCCTAAGCTGAAAATGCTAAACCCTAAGTCTTAAACCCTAAACCCTAAGTCCTAAACAAAAAATCCATAGCCCTAAAATGTAAACCCTGATCCCTAAACCCTAAACTATAAACCCTAAATCCTTAGCCCTAAACCCTAAACCCTAAACCCTAAATCCTAAATTCTAAATCCTAATTCCTAAAACCTAAACCCTAAAACTTGATCCCTAAACACTAAACCCTAAAAATAAAATATAAACGCAAAACCCTAAACCTTCAATCTGTAAATAGTGAAACCTAAACCTTGATCCCTAAACCCTAAACACCCTAAATAATAAACATTAAACCCTATACACTATATCTTATATTAATATCCTAAAACCATAAACCCTTAACCTATAACCATTAATCCTTAACCCTAAACCATAAACACATATCCTTAAAACAAAAATCCTAAACCCTTAGCAATAAACTCTAAATAGGAAAATTTAAGAACAAAATCCTAAACCCTAAATCAAAAATCCTTATCCCTATACCCTAAAACCTAAATCATAAACCCTAAACTCTAAACCCTAAACCCTAAGCCCTAAACACTAAACACTAAATCCTAAACACTCAAACCTAAATCCTAAACCCTAAACCCTAAACCTTTAGCCCTAAACCCCAAACCCTAAACCATAAACCATAAACCATAAATCATAAACACTAATCCCTAACCTATAATCACTTATCGCTAAACCTTAAACCTTGAGAACTAAACCCTAAACCCTAAAAATAAAATTATAAACTCTAAATCCTAAAAACTCAATCCTAAACCCTACACCCTAGACCCTGAACCCTAAAACCTAAACCATAAACCCTAAACCCTAAACACTAAACCCTAAACACTAAACCCTAGGCCCTAAACCCTAAACCATAAACCCTAAACACTAAACCATAAACTATAAATCCTAAAAATAAAACCTAAACCGTAAACCCACTAAACCATAAACACTCATCCATGAACCCTATACCTTGAGAAGTAAATCCTAAACCCTAAAACCCAAACATTAAATATTAAACCCTAAACCCTAAATTGTGAGCCCTAAATCCTAAACACTAAACCCTAAAAACTAAACCCTAAATCTGTGAGTCCTAAACGTTAAACAATAAACCATGAACCATAAATCGTAAACACTAAAACCTAAATTGTAAACACCTTAAACCCTTAACCCTTAACCCTAAACCCCAAACACTAAATATTAAACCCTAAACCTTAAACATTGAGCTCTACACACTAAACACTAAATTGTAGAACCTTCGAACTAAATTCTAAACCCTAACCCCCTAGCCTTAAACCCTAAACCCTAAACTCTAAACCTAGAACACTAAAACTTGAACCCAAAGAAACTTGAACCCCTAAACCCTAAACCCTAAAATATAAGCCCTAAACCATAAATTCTAAACCCTAAACACTAAAATTTAAATCATAAACCCTCTTAACCATAAACCCTTACCCCTAAACCCTAATCCCTAAAACATAAAACAAAAACCTTGAAAACTAAAGCCCAAACCCTAGTACTTAAAACCTAAACCCCAAACCCAAAACCATAAGCCCTAAACTATAATCCATTATCCTTAAACCATAAATCCTAAACTTTGAGACTTGAATCCTAAGCCCTAAACCCTATACCCTAAGCCCTAAAAAATAAACCAATATCCCTAAACTATAAACCCCGAGCTCTAAACCCTATACCTTAAACCCTAAATAGTAAACCCTAAATCCTTAGCCCTAAAGCCTAATCTCTAAGCTCTAAACCCTAAACCCTAAACCCTAAACTCTAAACCCTAAACCCTAAACCTTAAATCCTAAATCCTAAAACCTACACCCTAAACCCTTATCCCTAAATACTAAACCCTAAATACTAAAATATAAACCCTAAACACTAAACCCTAAACCCTAAACCTTAAACCGTAAACCATGAAACCCAAACCCTGATCCTTAAACCCTAAACACCCTAAACCCTAAACATTAAACCCTATACCACATATCCTATATTCTTATCCCTAAATCCTAAACCTCAACCCTTAACCCTTAACCTTCAACACTAAACCCTATACCCTAAAAACCTATCCATGAAAAAAACCATAAACCATAAACCATTAGCCATAAACCCTAAACAAGAAACTCTAAGTGCTAAATCCTAAACCCTAAATCATAAATTCTAAAATCTAACTCGTAAATCCTAAACCCTAAACCCTTAACTCTAAACCCTTATAAGACTGCTCCAATCGATCCCTTGTTTTTTCTTCTTTATAATGACCATGAGTTGATACATCCATCCTTGGAAGTCTCTTGACTCGAGGATTCCAAATACTTGACTCAAAGCAGGTGATAATATCACTAATTTCAAGGATGAAATCAATCCTGGGACAAACTTGGGAAACCTAGAGATGGTCAAGGCTTGGCCTTGATCAAGAACTTTTCATTCACATGTCTGATGCAGTGTTCTTGATCTTTGTCCCAGGATTTTTGTGCTGACTTAATATCTACATTAACATATTCCTCTGAGTTGGGTAATCTTAAGAGGTCATCAAAGTAACCCTTGTTTAACTTCACTATGACTTTTCCTACTTGATTTTTCACTAAGTGAGAATCTGAGTCATAATTGGAAGCACAGGACGAGAATGAATTCAGGGCATTCAGGTGAGACATTGGGAATCATACTGCAATAGGGAGGCCACTACTAGTTATTAACTTCATCTAGGGAGTCTCGAGATGAATCCTTGGTTTTGTTCCAAAAGTCCTCCATGTCTATGTTACCAAGTTAAATGTCTCGGATGTGGTAATTATAGTCTATGTAGGAAGGGGAATCCATCTTCCAAAGACTTGTACTTCATCTTTCCTAATCTGCTAGCTTATCCTTAGATGATCCAGGATCCGACATGAGAATTCTGAAGAAATAATGCCTAGATAACTTCCTCGATTGAACAATCGGCTTGGAAGCTTGGCTTTGAGCAACCCCACGCACCTACCACACTAATCGACTTTGAGACCATCAAACACTTCGTGAAACCTAACACATTGTAGGTTATTATCAAAAATAGGTCATGTCGAAACTTCATAACACCTAACGAAAGGTAGAAATTAGGTGGTGTTGAAAACTCTACGGAACCTGACACAAGCAGAAGTCAGAGGATGTTAGACAATCTGTGAAACCTGATATAAGCAGAAGTTGAGAGGTGTTGAGAACTTGGAGAAACTCAATACAAGTGGAGAAAGGATGGTGTTATGCACTCTATGAAACCTGAAACTAGAGGGATTTGAAAAATGTTAGACACCTTGTAAACCCAAATCAAAGGTGTCAGGTTTCTTGGATGTCAGAACAGGTAAAATATCTGCCAAGCTTGTAAGTTAGGTTTTATAGATTATTATAAAAAACCACAAGAGAATATCCATGGAAGTAAATAAGAAAACACCCAAGATGAATTTTTAAACAAGGGGTTTGATGGGAATACAAAAAAAAATGAAGAAAACAATCCTAAACCCTAAACCTGGAGGAAAGAAAAAGAAAAGAGGAAACACATCGAATGAATACTTCAAAAACAACCCCAAAGGACACTAAAATATAAGAAGAGAAAGATACCTTCAATATATTCAAAAAATGGTCAAAGATGGATCACGAAATCAATCAAGAGGTTTAGTTAGGTTTGGAGGTTAGAGGAGCATGTAAGAATAACCCACGTAACAAAAATATGTCAAGTAAAAATAATGTGTAAAATTGACCTATTTATAAATCCCTAGCATTTATTACACCTCATCTAACACGTGTGCCAACTAACCGATAACTCGATATTAATGCGATGTCATCATCCTTATCACATCTGAAAACCTGATACAAAGGTTTTCTTATCAAATCAGGTTTTGGGAACCAATTGACATGAAACATGCAAAACACATGTTTTGATGTTATCAAGTTCTGAAAACCTAATACAAAGGAAATGTTTGGGTTTCAGGTTTTGGAAAACAAGTGACATGAAGCATGTTTTTTGAAAGGTATGTTTCGATACTCCTGAGTTCCAAAAACCTAATACACTGGCCTATATTCAGGTTTTAGGTTTCAGAAGAAAATCGACATGAAGCATGTAAAAGACATGTTCCCATGTGATGGAAACTCGAAAACCCTAAAATCTCCAAGAAAGGCCATTTTTAGGGGATTTTGTCAAAAAAATCTCTTCTTATCTCATTTTTATATGAAATCACTAAAAATGAGATAACAATCCCAAACACTAAAAACCTAAACCATAAACCCTAAACCACTAAACCATAAACCCTAAGACCTAAGCCCTAAACCCTAAACCCCATACCCTAAACCCTTAGCCATAATTACTAAACCATAAACCCTAAACCTAAAACCCAAAAACCTAAACCCTAATCCCTTCGATCTAAATTATACACCCAAAACCCCTAGCCCTAAACCCTAAACCCTAAACCCTAAACCCTAAAAACTAAACCCCGAACCCCATAAAAGCTAAATCCCTAAACCCTAAACCCTAAAATCTAAGCCCTAAATCTTAAATGCTAAACTCTAAACACTAAACTCTAAATCGTAACCCCCATAAGCCCTAAACCTTGAGAGCCAAACCCTAAACCCTAAACCCTAATCCCTAAAACCTAAAACAAAAACCTTAAATGTAACACCCTGAATTATTGTTACTTCCTCCTGAGTATTCAAGTGTTGATATATGATTTCTTCTATATAAGGATGTGTTCCTTTGATTTTGAAGTCATGCTTGATATGGATTGTATCTTCTTTTCTCTTAAAGATCCTTGACTGAGTTAGAATATGCTTGGACTCTTTTATTTCTTTCATTTATAGCACCTGAGTTCAATTTGATTTTGGGATGAATTGTGGATTTATCCATCCTTATGACTCAGCCTTGGATTAGTTGCATTGATCCAAGAGATGTTTTAAGTTTATTCAGGATGAACAAAAATTATTGACCTTATGAAAGTTGTAAGGTCTGAATGAGTTGAATGAGAAATTCCGAGTTTAACTCAGGCTGATCGTGTAAAATGAATTTGGTTCCCGATATCGTAATATCAGGAAGGCCTAGACCTTAAGCCAGGTAAGAAATTCTTGTGTATACTGAAAGCTTAATTTTCAATGCCGGGTAGAATCCATAACATGAATGTTATACCCTGTTTGGTTCTAATACTTGATCACCCTACTTGGGAGACCTCAATGATTCGTTAAGGTTAATAACCTTAACCTAAACTATAACCTATTGGTTGAATTATTGCTAATCTAACCTAGCCCTAAACTATAAGCTTAATGCTCCTAAGGTTAGCTACACCTAGCACTATGGAAGTAAGACTAATGTCTTACCTTATGATCTAACCTATGTTTCTAACCTATCTTAACTAATGATAATGGATGGAGGGGGACCTATGAAGGGGTGCGAGTAATGGGCAAAAGGTGGTTTCTATGGCACTTATGAGGTGGATAAGGATGAAGGACTTGGGATTTGGCGGAGGTTGCAAATGGCTATTGTGACCTAACGTGGCAGTATCACCAAATTTGGGAATGGTTGTTTGTTTTCATTTGGTAATCACCAACTTTGGCGGTCGGTGGTAATGGAGAATAGGTGGGAATTTAGGAGTTAATGCAATTGATGAACTTTGGTTCCCGAGCATGGATTGCTTGGGAAGGCATGCAAATGGAAAATTGGTTGGTTGTTTGGTTTTCCATGCATTCCATTTTTCTCTCTGCTTGATCACTAGTTCTTCGAACCAGTCTACTCTGTGTTGCATGGCAACTTTGAGAATATCTAGCTCCTTTCTCTGTCGGGGAAAGTTTATAAGGCATGAAGGTAACAATTTATTGTTGTTTAATCTATCGTGGAAGAAGAAGAGAAGGTGCGAGCACATTCAGAGGTCTTCTTCGGATTTTTAAGTGACACTATCAGGCATGATAGGCCCTAACTTTTAAAAATCTTTCTTTCCTTCAAATGCTTTCATTAAAACAACTCTGTTCAGATGATTTTAGGTTCAGTTGGTTTATATGGTAGCAATGTTTTGTTTCTTGATGATTGAGGAATCCATGGTTTTACGTAGACTCTGTTGAAGAGTTTGTTGTGTTTATTTTAAGGATTCGACTTCTGTCGAAGTGTTTTCCATGATTTTCTTGTGAATTCAACTTCTGTTGGAACCCTTGCTGTGTTAGCACGTTGGTTCACTTTTGTTGAAATGTTTGCTGAGTATACATAAGGACTCAATTTCTGTTGAAATGTTTGTTGTGTATACTACCTGGATTCGACTCTATCGAAGTGTTTGCCATGATTTCAATGTGAATACGACTTCTTTTAGGTCCTTGCAATGTCTCTTATGAATTCAACTTCTGTCGTAGACCTTACTGTGTTAGCATGTTGGTTAAACTGCTGTTGGATTGGTTGTTGTGTATACATATGGTTTGACTGTTGTTGGAATCTTTGCTATGTTTACTCATTTGGTTTGATTCTGTTGAAAGGTGTGCTAGGTTTACTTGAGAATACAACTTCTGTTGAAGTTCTTACTGTGTTTTCATTTTGGTTAAACTCCGTTGAAATGTTTGTAAGGTTGGTATATGAAAACGACTGTTAGAGTCCCTACTTTGTGTTTTCGTATTGGTTCAACTTCGGTTGAATCTTTGCTGAGCATATGTTATGAAGGTTACTTCTGTGATGTCCTTACTGTGAGTATTTTTCTTATGATTTCAACTTCTGTCGAGCTTTGTTGTGAATACTTGTTGGAGTCCTTGCAGTTTCTCAGGTGAATCCGACTTCTGTGATGTCCTTGATGTGTATTATGTGTTGGCTCAACTTCTGATAAAATCCCTCGCTTGTATATTCGTTTGAATCCGACCTAGTTGAAATTTTGATGTGTTTGTACATGGTTCGACACAGTTAAAATGTTACTGTGTTTGCTTATGGAAATGACTTCTGTTATGATGTGAACTAGTCTCTAGGTCAACTGAGATATTGAGTTCTTAACTGTGTCATAACAGGTGATGGCATTGGATAATATCATGTTTGAGGAATGATAGGGAAAGAATTGTTGGGTTTAATTTGATTGTTTTATAGATTATTACTTGGTCGCAAGAACTCTTGAATTTCCTAATAGCTACAGGTGATTTTTATAATTGAATTTTGATGAAACTGTAGTTTCTTCTTTTGATCTCGACTGATTTTGATCTATAAATATAGATTATGTGTATGATGAAATATTAATGTGATTATTGATTTCTTTATGACCTTTTTGGTCAATGGAAACACATCCTGACCGAGAGAAATCCTGCTTGAGGAACTCTATTTTTTTGAAAAACGTATGTATCATTCCTCGAATTGCATGGATGGAAATCAGTTTGCATTGGAAGGAATGGGTGTTGATTTTCTTGCCTTCTCTTTTCCCTTATTGTATTCAAGCTTGAATGTATAAGCATTATTCTTGAGAATTCGGTACAGTCCTGAACATGATTGGAATGGAAATCTGAATGTCTCTGTTTCTTTCTCCTCAGCTGTAAAGTATATGTTGATATATATAACTGTAGGAATAATAAAATATTCTCTCCTTGTCTAGAAACTTTGAGTGCTTTCTTCTTTTGTATTCCTTATGTGAACTCTACGGTACGGGCTTAAGAAGAAAAGACTGTTAAACTGTAGGGAGAAACTGGTAAAAGTGTATTGCAGTAAAGTTGGTGTATTTGTCAATACCATTGAAATAATGTAATGTTTTTAAAGGAATCTCGTCGGTTGAACTTGATGAAAGTTATAATCTGCCTTTAAGGAATTGTTAAAAACATACCTGTTGGATACACGAATTGATAGGATATTCATTTTTGAATGGAATAATTTGTAGGATTATTGTTGTCCTTGGGATTCGGATGGATGGATGTCTTGGATTCATTTTGTTCTTCTTAGTCTCTAATATATATGATGAATCATCTGAAGGGTATTTAGGATTAATTGGTAACTATAATATGAGTCATGCATTAAAAGTCATGTTAGAATTATAGAAAGATGATTAGTCTGATTTATGTTAAGTATTTGAAGAAATGATTTCATTTAAACAGGTTGTTTAATGAGAACAATTGGTGGAATGCAATTGTTTTAAGAATTAGTGCTTATCATGCTCAGTTCACCAAACTGACCCATGTTGGCAATTTTTGCAGATGGTTGTCGTAAGTGGTAAAGGCACACAGATCTGATATGATACTCAGATTGTTTAATTTGGTTTTATGATGAATTCCAACTTGATTTCTCTAATTTTACTATATGAAGAAAGTTGTTCTTTTGCTGTTGAGTATTGTATCAAATATGCTGAATGCATAAATTGTAATTGTTTGGCTTAGAAATAAATGAAATGAGGGGATTGTTACTATGTGGCTGCATTTGTATTGTGATGGATTGATCCTCTTTGGTTCGATTGTTTTTAAGTGCATTTTTATTATTGTATACCTTGGAGATATTTGGATTCTCTAAGTAGGCCTTGTAAAGATTATGTGACTGAATACTTGTAAATGATTAGTAGTTCTGTTATGTTCTATATAAGGCTAAATTGGAAATTAGTCCACTGTCTTTCAAGAAGCTAAGGTTCAAATAAACCTTAATAGGTAGCTGAACAGGAAGAGTAATCTATTACTCCCTAACCTTGATCTAAGACAAGACAACGTAAATAATGATTTTAAATCACTATATCTTAATAATAGTAAGTAAGATATATTTCAGTTTTGAGAACTGATATAAACCTAAAAGGGTATAGTTAGCATCCTTATGAGAAGACTTTGGGCTACTGCCCAATTTTGTTGATTAAGATTATTGTGATTCAATGAACTCCTTGACGAGATCTCAAATCTTATTAAACTTCTCTCTATAAAATGGATCTTAAATAAGTAAGGCAACTCAAAGATGAGGAATTCCAGGAGTTGGGATAAGACTACCCAGAAAGGAGTGTCTTAAAGTATAATTTCAACTCAACGTAAGTAACACCTTAAAGTTAAGTAGATATTTCTAAGGTGGTTTGTAGGGTGCCAAAGACATGTCAACTACGAGGTTATACCTTCAAGAAGAATAGGATCTTCTCAAGGATACAACAATGCAGGTGACTTATGGCGACACCCTTTGCATTGATCTTTAAGATTAACACCATAAGCTCGAACAAGTTTTTACTCTGGGACTGGTTAGGAACATGGTCATGTTATGAGGCTGCCCTTGGAGACTCGGGGTACCTTGACACATAGGGTTAACTAGGGTTGACCCGGTATGTCGCCGTATCCCTAGTCCTCGAGAGCATCCTTATAATGTTGTCATGTTATTAACTGCTTCTGAGTGAATGACTTGGGATGGAGGAGGCCGATAGAATTCGGTATAAGACATTCTATATAACATCGAAGTGGGGTGAACGATGTATTCCAGATTGACGAGTATTCCATCAAGGAATACGAGACATGAAAAGATGTTTCAAAACTTTGGCCAAATTATAGAAAGCTATTGATTGTGTTGTCCTATGTCACCTAGTCCGAGGGAAGTGACGCCGATGAATAATGGTAACAATTATTCGAGATAGGTTCCTTAGACAAAGCATTCTAAATCCCAAATTAGGGAGATAATCACAAGAGTGAAGTGTTAAAATAAAAATACCAACTCTATGATACTCATGAATAGATCAGTAGATCACCGAGTCATGGAATGAATAGATCGGTGGTTCACCGAGTCATTACAACTGCATATGGTTATCTGTTATAAGAATGATTGTTTTGATCTGTGAGTTCTAAATTATGTATTTAGAACTAGGAAGCACTTATCAAAAAAAAAAAAAAAAAAAAAACTCTTGTTCTAATGTATTAAAATTGGGAATGTTACATTAAAAACTAAATCCTAAAACCTAATGCTTAAAAATCAAACCCCAAACCCTAAATCCTTATCCCTAAACCTTAAATCTTAAACCCCGAGACCTAAACCCTAAACCCTAACCCTAAAACCTAAGCCCTAAACAATAAACCCATAGCCCTAAACTATAATTCCTTAGCCCTAAACTGTAAACCCTAAACCATAAACATTAAACCCTAAAACCTAAACCCTAAACCCAAACCCTAAACCCTAAGTCATAAATCCTAAACCCTAAACCATTATCCCTTATCCCTAAAGACTAAACCCTAAATACTAAAATATAAACCCTAAACACTACACCATAAACCTTAAACCCTAAACCTTAAACCATAAACCATGAAACCTAAACCCCGATCCTTAAACCCTAAACACCCTAAACCATATACCCTACATCCTATATTCTTATCCCTAAACCCTCAACCCCGAACCTTAACCTTTAACCCTCAACTCAAACTCCTATCCCTAAAACAAAAACCCTGTAAACCCTAAACCCTTAGCCATAAACCATAAACAAGAAACTCTAAGCACTAAATCCTAAACCCTAAATCGTAAATGCTAGACTTTAAATCATAAATCCTAATTCCTAAACCGTAAACCCTAAACCATAAACACTTAACCCTAAACCCTAAACACTAAACCCTAATCCCTAAACCCTAAACAAGAAACCCTAAACCCCGAACACTAAACCCTAAAACCTACACCCTACACCATAAAAATAAACCTTAAATTGTAAACCCCATAAAACCTAAACCTTTATACCTAACCCATAAACCCTAAACCCTAAACCATGAGCCATAAACCCCGAACACTAAACCTTAAACACTAAACCCTAAATCCTAAACCCTAAACCCTAAAAACTAAACCCTAAATCATAAACCCCATAAACCCTAAACCTTTAGCCCTAAACCATAAACCCTAAACCCTTATCCCTAAACTATAATCCCTTAGCCATAAACCTTAAATCCTAAAACCTAAACCCTAAACCCTAAACCCTAAACCCTAAATCCTAAACCATAAACACTAAACCCTAGGTCAAACCTTAAACCCTAAATCAGAATCTTAAACGCTCAAACCTAAATCGTAAACCCACTAAACCCAATACCTAATACCCTAAACCCTTGGCCATGAACCCTAAACATTGAGAAGTAAACCCTAAACCATAAAGCCAAAACACTAAATATTAAACCCTAAACCCTAAAACTAAAACCCTAAACCCTAAACCCTAAACTCAGTAAATCATAATCCCTAATCGCTAAACATAAAACCTTAAAACCTGAGACCTAAACCATGAACCCTAAACCTTAACCCCTAACCCCAAAACCCTATGCCTCAAACCCTAAAACCTAAACCCTAGACCATAAAATGTTAACCTTAATCCCTAAATCCTAAACCCTAAACACTAAACCCTAAAACTTAAACCCTAAACCCTAAACACTAAACCTGAAACACTAAACCCTAAACCCTTATCCCTAACCCCAAATTATTAGACCTAAATCCTTAAAACTAAACCCTAAAAACAAAACCATAAACAATGAGCCCTAAACGATAAACACTAAACCCTAAACAATAAATCCTCAACACTAAAACCTATACTGCAAGCCACCTAACCCATAAACACTCATCCTTGAACACTAAACCCTAAACAATAAATCCTCAACACTAAAACTTAAATTGCAAGCCACCTAACCCATAAACACTCATCCTTGAACACTAAACCCTAAACCTTGAGCCCTAAACCATAAACCCCAAACACTAAATATTAAACTCTAAACCCAAATAACTAAATCTTAAACCCTAAACCCTAAACCCTAAACGTTGAGCTTTGAGCACTAAGCCATAAAGCCTAAACTCTAAATTCCAATGCATAAAACCTAAACCTTAAACCTTTATCCCTAAAAATTAATCCCTAAACCCATGAGCCCAAAACCCTAAATAATAAACCCTTAACCTTCATCCCAATTAAAACCTAACCACTAAACCCTAAACCCTAAACCCTAAACCCTAAACACTAATATCCAAACACTAAACACTAAACCCTAAGCCATTAAACCTAAAACCTTAACACTAAACCCAAAACATTAAATCCTAAACACTAAAAGCTGAAGTGTAAACACAATAAACCCTAAACCTAAACCCTTAGCCATGAACCATAAACTTTAAAATCTAAACCCTAAACCTTGAGAAGTAAAACATAAACCCTAAACAAGAAACACTAATTATTAAAACCTAAACATTAAAACCTAAATATTAAATGTGAAACCGTAAACCGTAATCAATAAACCCTAAACCCTAAACCCTATACCATAAAACCTTAACTATAATCCCTAAATCCTAAACCTAACACATAAACCCTAAATCCTAAAGCCTAAACACTAAACCCTAAACCCTAAATCATAAATTGTGAGCCCTAAACCCTAAACACTAAACCATAAACCATACATCCTAAACACTAAAACATAAACCCTCAGCCTTAAACCCTAAACCCTAAACCCTAAACCTTGATTCATAAACCCCAAACACAAAATATTAAACCCTAAACCCTAAATAATAAATATTAAACCATAAACCATAAATGATGAGCTGTGAGCACTAAACAATAAACCATAGACCCTTCAACATAAATTTTAAACCCTAAACCCCAAGCCCTAATCCCTAAACCATAAACTCTAAACCCTAAACACTAAACCCCGAACACTTTAAAACCTAAACCCCTAAATTCTAAACCCTAAACACTAAACTCTAAACCCTAAATTCTAAATGCTAAAACCTAAACACAAAACTATAAATTGTAAACCCTCTAACCCCTAAAACATGAGCCCTAAAATCTAAACCCTATACCCTAATCCCTTAAACATAAAACAAACACCTTAAAAACTATATCCTAAACCCTAAACCTTAAAACCTAAACCATAAATCCTAAACCCTAAGCCGTAAACCGTAATCCTTTGTCCCTAAACCTTAAACCCTAAACCGTAAACCCTAAGCCCTAAACAATAAACCCATAGCCCTAAACTCTAAACCCTAAGCCCTAAAACCTAAACCCTAAACCGTAAATAGTAAACCATAAACCCTTATCCATAAAACCTAAACCTTAAACCATAAACCCTAAACCCTAAACCCTAAACCTTAAATCCTAAATCCTAAATCCTAAATCCTAAACCCTCAACCCTAAATCCTTATCCCTAAAGAATAAAACCTAATTACTAAACTATACACCCTAAACCATAAACCCTCAACCCTAAACTCTAAACCCTAAACCAAAACCCTACACCCTAAACCATGAAATCTAAACTCGATCCTTAAAACCTAAACACCATAGACCCTAAACATTAAACCCTATACCCTATATCCTATATTCTTATTCCTAAACCCTAAACCCTTAACCCTTAACCATTAACCATCAACCATAAACCCTAAATCGTAAACACCTACCCCTAAAACAAAAACCTGTAAACCCTAAACCCTTAACCATAAACCCTAAAGAAGAGACTCTAAGTGCTAAATCCTAAACCCTAAATCATAAATCCTTAACCATAAACCCTTAACCCTAAACCATTAACCCTAGGCCCTAAAACCTAAACCGTAAACCGTAAACCCTAAACCCCGATCTATAAACCCTAAACCATGATCCCTAAACCCTCAACACAAAAATTTTAACACTAAAACCTAAATCTTACAACCTAAACCCTAAAAGCTAAACCCTAAATTGTAAACCCCATAAAACCTAAACCTTAAGCCCTAAACCATAAACCCTAAACCCTACACCCTAAACCCTAAATACTAAACCCTAATCCATAAACCGTAATCCCTTAGCCATAGACTTTAAACCATGAGACCCAATCCCTAAACCCTAAATCCTAAATCATAACCCATAAAAACAAAATCATAAACCCCTAAACCATAAAACCAAAGACCTAAAATGTAATCCCTTAGCCATAAATCTCAGACCCTAAACCCTAAACACTAAACCCTAAACCCTAAACCCCGAGCCCTAAACCATAAACCCTAAATCCTAACCCCTAAACACTAAACCCTAAATTGTAACCCCTAAATTCTAAACACTAAACCCAAAACATTAAACCCTAAACACTAAACACTAAACCCTAAGCCCTAAACCATAAACCCTAAACACTAAACCCTAAACTATAAATCCTAAACACTAAAACCTCAACCGTAAACCCACTAAACCATAACCATAAACCTCAACCATGAACCCTAAACCTTAAACACTAAACCCTAAACCTTGAGAAGTAAAGCCTAAAGCCTAAACCCCAAATACTAAATATTAGACCTTTAACCCTACATATTAAATCCTAAACCGTAAACACTAAACCCAAAACCCAAAACCCTAAACTCTAAACTTTAAACTCTAAACCCAAAACCCCGAATCCCGAGCCCTAAAATATGAACCCTAAACCTTAAACCCTAACCTCTAAACCCTATGCCCTAAAACCTAAACCCTATACCCTATACCATAAAAAATTAATACTAATCCCTAAATCCTAAACCCTAAACCCTAAACCCTAAAACTTAAACATTAAACCCTAAACCCAAAAACTTAACCATTAACCCTAAACCCTAAATCATGAGCCTTAAATCCTAAATGCTAAACGTTAAACACTAAACCGTAAAGCCCGAGCCATATACCCTAAAAACTAAACCCTAAACAAGAAAACCTAAACACTAAAACCTAAACTATAAACCCCTAAACACTAAACCCTCACCTTAAACCCTAAACCCTAAACCTTGAGCCTTAAACCCTAATCCCTAAACCCCAACACTAAATATTAAACCCTAAACCCTAAACACCGAGCTTTGAGCACTAAACCCTAAACCATAGACCCTTATCCCTAAACTCTAAACCCTAAAGCCCCATGCCTAAACCCTAAACTCTAAACCTTAACCACTAAACCCGAACCCCGTAAAACTTCAACCCCTAAACCCTAAACCCTAAACACTAAACTCAAAACCCTAACTTCTAAAAGCTAAACCTTAAAAACTAAACTATAAATCATAAACCCCCTAAACCCTAAGCCCTAAATTCTTATCCCTAAACCCTAAACCCTAAATCCTAAACCCTACTACCTAATCCCTAAATGTCATACCCTAATCCCTAAACCCTAAATCGAAACCTTAAATCTTGATCCGTAAACAATAAATTTTGATCCCTAAACCCTAAACCCTAAACTCCAATGCATAAAACCTAAATCCTAAAACGTAAACCTTTATCCCTAAATAATAATCCCTAAACTGATGAGCCCTAAACTCTAAACCTTGATCCCTAAACACTAAACGCTAACCATTAGACCCTAAAACCTAAACCATAAACACCAATACCTAATAAATAAACCCTAAATCCTAACCCTTAAACACTAAACCCTAAATTCTAAACCCCAAACCATAAATCAGGAGCCCTAAATCCAAAACACTAAACCATAAACATTGGAAACTAAACCTGAGCCCTAACCCATAAACCATAAACACTAAACCCTAAACCCTAAACCTCGGCCATGAACCATAAACCTAAAACTCTAAACCATAAACCTTGAGAAGTAAACCATAAAACATAACCCTTAAATACTATATATTATACCCTAAACCCTAAACCCTAAATATTAAATGCTAAAGCATAAACCATTAACCATAAACCATAAACGCTAAACCCTAAAACCTAAACCCTAAACCATAAACCCGAAACCATAAACCCTAAGCCTTAAACCCTAAACCCTAAACCCTAAATCCTAAACCCTAAACCCTAAAAATTAATCTCTAAACACAAAACCATAAACCCTTAGTCCTAAGCTCTAAACCCTAAACCATAAACCCTAACCCCTAAACTCCGACGCCCTAAATCCTAAACACTAAACCCTATATAATAAAAACCTAACTCTAATACCTAAATCCTAAACACTAAACACTAAATCATAAACCGTAAACCATAACCCATAAACACTAAACCCTTATCCCTAAAGCATAAACCTGAAATCATTAGCCCTAAATCCTATACACTAAAATATAAACCCTAAACCCTAAACCCCGAGACCTAAACCCTAAACACTAAACCATAAAATCTAAATCCTATACAATAAAACCTAAACTATAAACCCCTAAACCCTAAACCCTCAACCCCAAATCATAAACCATAAATCCTAACCCCTAAATAGTAAACCCTAAACCCTAAATTGTAACCCCTAAACTCTAAGCACTAAACCCAAAACATTAAACCCTAAACACTAAATACTAAACCCTAAGCCCTAAACCCTAAACCCTAAACACTAAACCCTAAACTATAAATCCTAAACACTAAAACCTAAACCATAAACCCACTAAACCATAACCCTAAACCCTCACCATGAACCCTAAACCTTAAACACTAAACCCTAAACCTCGAGAAGTAAATCCTAAAGCCTAAACGCCAAATACTAAATATTAAACCTTAAACCATACATATTAAACCCTAAACCGTAAACACTAAACTCAAAACCCTAAACCCTAAACTCTAAACTTTAAACTCTAAACCCAAAACCCCGAATCTTGAGCCCTAAAACATGAACCCTAAACCTTAAACCCTAACCTCTAAACCCTAAACCCTATACCCTATATCATAAAAATTAACACCGATCCCAAATCCTAAACCCTAAACACTAAACCCTAAAACTTAAACACTAAACCTTAAACCCTAAAAACTTAACCCTTAACCCTAAACCCTAAATCATGATCCCTAAATCCTAAATGCTAAACACTAATCACTAAATCGTAAAGCCCGAGCCATAAACCCTAAAAACTAAACCCTAAACAAAAAACTTGAACCGTAAACCCCCTAAACACTAAACCCTCACCTTAAACCCTAAAACCTAAACCTTTAACCCTAAACCCTAATCCCTAAACCCCGAAAACTAAATATTAAACCCTAAACCATAAACACCGATCTCTAAGCACTAAACCCTAAACCATAGACCCTTATCCCTAAACTCTAAACCCTAAAGCCCTATCCGTAAACCCTAAACTCTAAACCTTAACCACTAAACCCCGAACCCCGTAAAACTTCAACCCCTAAACCCTAAACCCTAAACCCTAAACTCAAATCCTAACTCCTAAAAGATAAACCTTAAACACTAAACTATAAATCATAAACCCCTTAACCCTAAACCATAAATTCCTATCCCTAAACCATAAACCCTAAATCCTAAACCCTAATACCTAATCCCTAAATGTCATACCCTAATCCCTTAGCCCTAAATTAGAAACCTTAAATCTTGATCCGTAAACCATAAATTTTGATCCCTATACCCTAAACCCTAATCCCCAAGCTTCAATGTATAAAACCTAAATCCTAAACCCTAAACCTTTATCCGTAAATAATAATCCCTAAACCGATGAGACCTAAACTCTAAACCCTAAATCCTAAACCTTGATCCCTAAACACTAAACCTTAACCATTAAACCCTAAACACCAATACCTAATAACTAAACCCTAAATCCTAACCCCTAAACACTAAACCCTAAATTCTAAACCCCAAACCCTAAATCGTGACTCAAAACACTAAAAACTAAACCCCGAGCCCTAACCCATAAACCATAAACACTAAACCCTAAACTGTAAATCTTAAACAATAAAACCTAAATCGTAAACCCACTAAACACTAAACCCTAAACCCTTGGCCATGAACCATAAACCTAAAACTCTAAACCATAAACCTTGAGAAGTAAACCATAAAACATAAACCCTAAACACTATATATTATACCATAAACCCTAAACCCTAAATATTAAATGCTAAAGCATAAACCATTAACCATAAACCATAAATGCTAAACCCTAAAACCTAAACCTCAACCCTAAACCAAAAACCCTAAACCCTAAGCCTTAAACCCTAAACCCTAAACCCTAAACCCTAAACACAAAACCCTAAACCCTTAGCCCTAAGCTCTAAACCCTAAACCCTAAACCCTAACCCCTAAATCGATGCCCTAAATCCTAAACACGAAACCCTATATAATAAAAACCTAACCCTAATTACTAAATCCTAAACACTAAACACTAAATCATAAACCATAAACCATAACCCATAAACACTAAACCCTAAACCCTAAACCCTTATCCCTAAAGCATAAACCCTAAATCATTAGCCCTAAATCCTATACACTAAAATATAAACACTAAACCCTAAACCCCGAGCCCGAAACCCTAAACACTAAACTATAACACCTAAATCCTACACATTAAAACCTACACTATAAACCCCTAAACCCTCAACCTCAAATCAAACCCAGAAACGCTAAACCCTAAGCCCCAAACCCTAAACTCTAAGCCCTAAACAATAAAACCCATAGCCCAAAAATATAAACCTTGAGCCTTAAACCCTAAACCATAAACAATAAAACCTAAACCTTTAGCCCTAAACCCTAAACACTAAATCCTAAACCCTAAACAATAAACCCCAAATCCAAAACCTTAAACCCTAAATATTAAATCATAAAACCTAAACCCTAAATGCTAAACCATAAACCCTCATACCTAAATACTAAACACTAAAATATAAACCCTAAACCCTAAACCTTAAATTGTAAATGGTGAAGCCTAAATCCTGATCCTTAAACCCTAAATATTAAAACCTATATAATATACCCCATATTTTTATTCCTAAACCCTAAACCCTTAACCCTTAACCAAAAACCATAAACCCTAAACCCTAAAACCTAAACCCCGAACCCTAAATCTTGAACCCCGAGCCCTAAACCCTAAACACTAAACCCTAAACATTTAACCCTAAATAATAAACCCTAAACCCTAAAAACTAAACCTTCAATCATAAACCCTATAAAACCTCAACCTTTAGCCCTAAACCATATACCCTAAACCCTAAACCCTAAACCCTAAACCCTAAACCCCAAACCCTAAATCCTTAACACTACACACTAAACCCTAAACTTTAAGCCCTAAACCCTAAACCCTAAATTCTTACCCATAATCACTAAACCATAAACCCTAAACCCTAAATTGGAGCCCTAAATCCTAAACACTAAACCCTAAAAACTAAACACTAAACCCTAGGCCCTAAAATCTAAACCCTAAAAACTAAACCCTAAACTATAAATCCTAAACACTAAAATCTAAACCATAAACCCACTAAACCCTAAAGCCTAAACCCTCACCTTGAGAAGTAAACCCTAAACCCTAAACCCTACATATTATACACTAAAACGTAAACCATAAACCATAAACTCTAAACTCTAAACCCTTAAACCAAAACCCCAAACCCTAAACCCAAAACCCTAAACCCTAAATCCTAAGCACTAAACCCTAAACCTTAAACCCTAGACCTAAAACCTCAATCTTGATTCCTAAACCATGAACCCTAAACCTTCAACCCTAACCCTAAACCCTATTCTCTAAACCCTAAAACCTATACCCTATACCCCGTAAAACCTTAACCATAATCCTTAAATCCTAAACCCTAAACACTAAACCATAAACCCTAAACCTTAAACCATCAACCCTAAACCTTAAACCATAAACCCTAAACACTAAACACTAAACTTGAAAAACTAAACCTTAAATTGTGAGCACTAAATCCCAAACACTAAACCCTAAAAACTAAACAAGTAAGCTAAACCATAAATCCTAAACACTAAAACCTAAACTATAAATCCCTAAACCATAAACCCTTAGCATTAAACCCTAAACCCTAAACCCCAAACCCTAAACATTAAATATTAAACCCTAAATCCAAAAACTAAATCATAAACCCTAAAACCTAAATGATGAGCTCCGAGCACTAAACCCTAATCAAAATAACCCTAGCCCTAAACTCTAAACCCTAAACACTAAACCTTGAACCCTATAAAACCTAAACCCCCTAAATTCTATACCCTAAACCCTAACCTCTAAGCCCTAAATCCTAAATGATAAAACCTAAACAATAAACTATAAATCATAAACTCCTAAACCCTAAACCCTAAGCCCTAAACCATAAACCCTAAACATTAAACCCTAACCCTTAAACTTGATGCCTAAACCCTAAACCCTATACCCTACACCATAAAACCTAAACCCTAATACCTAAATCCTAAACAAGAAAAACACTAAACCCTAAACCCTTATCCCTAAACCCTAAACCCTAAATAATTATACCTAAATCCAAAACACTAAACCCTAAACCCCGAGCCCTAAAACATAAACAATAAACCCTAAACTCTAAACCCTAAACCCATAGCCCTAAACCCTAAACACTAATCTATAAAAATAAACCCTTAATCCCTAAAACATAAACCCTAAATATTAAACCCCATAAACCCTAAACCTTTAGCCCTAAACCCTAAACCCTAAGTGCTAAACACTAAACCCTAAATCCTAACCCCTAATCACTAATCCCTAAACCCTAAACCGTGAGCCCTAAATCCTAAACACCAAAACCTAAACACTAAACACTAAACCCTAGGCCCTAAACTCTAAACCCTAAACACTAAACACTAAAGTGTAAATCCTAAACACTAAAACCTAAACCGTAAACCCACTAATCCCTAAATCCTAAACCCTTGGCTGTGAACCCCAAACCTTGAGAAGTAAAAACTAAAACCTAAACCCCAAACACTAAATATTAAACCCTAAACCCTACATATTATACCCTAAACCGTAAACCATAATCCATAAATCCTATACTCTAAACCCTAAAACCAAAACCATAAACCCTAAACCCTAAACCCAAAACCATAAACCATAAACCCTAACCCTAAATCTTAAACTTAAAACCCTAAACCTTCATCTCTAAACCATGAACCCTAAACCTTAAACCCTAACTCCTAATGTCAATTCCCTAAACCCTAAACCCTATACCCTATACCATAAAACCTTAACCCTAATCCCTAAATTGTAAAACCTAAACCCTAAACCTGAAAACCCTAAACCCTAAACCTCACCATGAACCCTAAACCTTGAGAAGTAAACACTAAAACCTAAACTCCAAATAATAAATATTAAACCCTAAACCCTACATATTATACCCTAAATAGTAAAACATAAACCATAAACCCTATAATCTATACCCTAAAACCAAAACATTAAACCATAAACCCTAAAACTTAAACCCTAAACCTTAAACCCTAAACTTAAAACCGTAAATCTTGAGCCATAAACCATTAACACTAAACCTTAAACTCTAACCCCTAATGCCTATTCCCTAAACCATAAACCCTAAACCCTATAACATAAAACCTTAACCCTAATCCCTAAATCCAAAATTCTAAACACTAAATCATAAACCATAAACCCTAAACACTAAACCATAAACCCTAAACCCTAAATTATGATCCCTAAATTCTAAATACTAAACCCTAAAAACTAAACCATAAACCCCGAGCCATAAACCCTAAAAACTAAACCATAAACGATAAATCCTAAACACTAAAACATAAACTTTAAACCCCATAAACGCTAAACCATTAGACTTAAACCCTAAACCTTGAGCCCTAAACCCTAAACCCCAAACACTAAATATTAAACAATAAACTCAAAAATAACTTTTAAACCCTAAACCCTAAATGTTGAGCTCTAAGTGCTACACTCTAAACCATAGAAACTTAGCCCTAAACTCTAAACCCCAAACCCCTATCCCTAAATCCTATACCCTAAGCACTAAACCTTGAACCGTGTAAAAATTGAACCACCTAAATCCTAAACCCTAAACACTAAATTCTAAGCCCTAAATCCTAAATGAGAAAACCTAAACACTAAACTATAAATCATAAACTCCTAAACCCCGAGCCCTAATGCCTAAACCCTAAACCCCGAGCCCTAAACCCTAAACCCTAAACCCTAAACCTTGAGCCCTAAACCTTAAACCCTAAAGAATAAATCTTAAACCCTAAACCCTAAACATTGAGTTCTAAGCACTAAACCCTAAACCTTGGGCCCTAAACCCTATACCCTATAACATAATCCCTAAACCTAAAACAAACACCTTAAACACCAAACCCTAAATTCTAAGGGATAAACTATAATAAATTAGTCCTAAACCTTAAACCCTAAACCCCGAGACGTAAATCCTAAGCCCTAAACCCTAAACCATAATACCTAAACAATAAACCCTAAACCAAAAACCCTAAACCCTAAACCCTTAGCCCTAAACACTAAACCCTAAACCCCAAACCCTAAACCCTAACCCCTAAACCATTAACCCTAAACCCTTAGTCCTAAACCCTAAACCCTAAACCCTAAACCCTAAATACTAAATCCTAAACCCTTAACCCTTAACCATAAACACTTATCCCTAAAGACTAAACCCTCATTACTAAACTATAAATCCTAAACCCTAAACCCTAAAATCTAAAACCTAAACCGTAAATAGTGAAACCTTAACCCATATCCCGAATCCCTAAACATCGTAAACATAAACATTAAATTGTATAACCTATATCCTATATTCTTATTCCTAAACCCTAAACCCTAAATTATTAAACCCGAATCCTAAACCCTAAACCTTAAACACCTATCCCTAAAACAAAACCCTAAACCCTAAACCCTTAGCCATAAAACCTAAACAAGAAAATCTATGTGCTAAATCCTAAACCCTAAATCGTAAATCCTAAACCCTAAATAATAAATTCTTATCCCTAAACCCTAAACTCTTAACCCTAAACCCTAAACAATAAACCCTAAACCCTAAACCTTAAATCCTAAACCCTAAAACCTAATCCATAAAACCTAAACACTAAACCATAAACACTAAAACCTAAATCCTAAACAATAAACCCTAAAACTAAACCCTAAATCATAAACTCCGACAAAACCTAAACCTTTAGCCCTAAACCCTAAACCTCAACCCTAAGCCCTAAACTATAATCCCTTAGCCATAAACCTTAAACCCCGTAACCTAAACCCTAAAACCTAAACCCTTAAAACCTTAAACCCCAAACCCCAAACCCTAAACCTTAAACCCTAAACCCTTATCATTGAGCCCTAAATCCTAAACACTAAACCCCGAGTCCTAAATCCTGAATCCTAATCACTAAACCATTAACGCTAAACCATAAACTATAAACACTAATTGCTAAACCCTTATCCCTAAACCTTAAACCCTAAACCCTGAGACCTAAACCCTAAACCCTGAGCCCTAAACTATAAACTTGTAGCCCTAAACCATAAATCCTGATTCCTAAACCCTAAACCCTAAACTACAAATCATAAACCATAAACCCTTAGCCATAACCCTAAACCCTAAACCCTAAACCCCAATCACTAAACACTAAAACCTAAACCCTAAACCCCTAGCCCTAAACCCTAAACTATAAATAAATCCTAAACCTTAAACCCTAAACCCTAAACCCTAAAATTTAAACCCTAAACCCTTAGCCCTAATCCATTAACCCTAAAAATTAAACCTTGAGCCCTAAACCCTAAACCCTAAACCCTACACCCTAAACCCTACACCCTAAACTCTAAAAACTAAACCTTAAACCCTAAACCTAAAAATTAAAAACATAAACCCCCTACTAAAACCTAAACCCTAAAACATAAACCCTAAACATTAACCCCGAGCCCTAAACCCTAAATACTTAACCCTACACCCCGAACTATAAACCCTAAAAACAAAATCCTAAACATGAAACCATAAATTTATAGCCCTAAACATTGAACGTTAAACCTTAAACCCAAAACTATAAAACCTAAACCCTAAATACTAAGACCTAAAACCTAAGCCCTAATATATTAACCCTAAACCCTAAAGACTATAACAAAAAAAAAAAAAATCTATACTCAGTAAATCCTAAATCCTAAAACCCCTAAACCCTAAACCCTACATTACTATCCCTAAACCATAAACCATAAACCCTAAATCCTAAATCGTAAACCCTAAACCCTTAATGTTGTACCCTGATCCTTAAACCATAAACCCTAATGCATAAACCTTAAAGAATGATCCTAAATCCTAAATTCCAATGCATAAAACATAAACCCTAAACCTTTATCCCTAAACCCATGAGCCCTAAAATCTAAACCCATGATCCCTAAACCATAAACCATAAACCTTAATACCTAAACCCTAAACCCTAACCACTAAACAATAAACCCTAAACTCTAAATCATTAGCCCTAAACACTAAACCCTAAACACTAAATCGTGAGCCCCGAATCCTAAACACTAAACCCTAAACACTAAAAACTAAACCCCGAGCCATGAAACCTTAACACTAAACCCTAAACCATAATTCCTAAACACTAAAACCTAAACCGTAAACCCACTAACCCCTAAACCTAAACCCTAGGCCATGAACACTAAAACTTAAACTCTAAACCCTAAACCTTGAAAAGTAAACCATAAACCCTAAACGCTAAACACTAAATATTAAACCCTAAACCCTAAATATTAAATGCTAAACCATAAACTCTAAACCCTAAACCCTAAACCATAAACCCTAAACCCTAAACCCTAAACCCTAAACCCTAAACCCTAAACATTAAACCCTAAACCCTAAACCCTGAGTCCTAAACCCTAAACCTTAAACCCTAACCCCTAAACCCTATACCCTAAGAACTAAATCCAATTCCTATACCGTAAAAAATTAACCCTAATCCCTAAATCCTAAACCCTAAACACTAAACAATAAACCCTAAACCCTAAAACCTTACACCGAAACCCTAAACCCTAAATCATGAGACCTAAATTCTAAACATTAAACCCTAAAAACTAAACACTAAACCTGCAAGACCTAAACCCTAAACAATAAACAATAAAACATACATCCTAATCACTAAAACCTAAACAATAAACCCCTTAAACCTAAACCGTCACTTTTAAACCCTAAACTCTAAACCCTAAACATTTATCCCTAAACCACAAACACTAAATATTAAACCCTAAAAGCTTAGATCTGAGCACTAAACCTAAACTATAGATCTTTCAATCTAAATTCTAAACCCTAAAACCCTAGCCCTAAACCATAAACCCTAAACTCTAAACCCTAAACACAAAGCCATGAATCCCATAAAACCTAAACCCTAAACCCTAAACACCGAGCTCGAGTGCTAAAACCTAAACCCTAAATCCTAAACTCTAAATTCTAATGCATACAACCTAAACCCTAAACCTTTATCCCTAAAAAGTAATCCCTAAACCCATGATCCCTAAACTCAAAACCCATGAGCCCTAAACCCTAAACAATAAACCCTTAACCTTCATCCCCTTAAACCCTAATCACTAAACCCTAAACCCTAAACCCTAAATCCTAAAAACTAAATTTTAAACACTAAACACTAAACCCTGATCCCTAAAACTTAAACCCTTAACACTAAACCTTTAGCCCTAAACCATAAACCCACTAAACCCTAAACCTAAAAATCAACCATGAACTATAAAACTTAAACTCTAAACCTTAAACCTTGAGAAGTAAACCATAAACCCTAAACAAGAGACACTAAATATTAAACCCTAAATCCTAAACACTAAACACTAAACCCTAAACCATAAACCCTAAACCTTGAACCCTAAACACTAAACCTCGAAACACTAAACCTTAAACCCTTATCCCTAAACCCTAAATACCGAGACCTAAATCGTAAACACTAAACCATAAACCATGAGCCCTAAACCATAAACACTAAACCATAAATCCTAAACACTAAAACCTAAACTCTAAACCCACTAACCCCTAAAATGTCATCCTTGAACACTAAACCCTAAACCTTGAGCCCTAAACCCTAAACCCCAAACACAAAATATTAGACCCAAAAAGAAAAAACTAAATCTTAAACCCTAAACCCTAAACCCTAAACACTTAGAACTAAGCACTAAACCTTAAACCCTAAATCCTAAACTCTAAATTCTAACATATACAACCTAAACCCTAAACCTTTATCCCTAAAAAGTAATCCCTAAACCCATGAGCCCTAAACTCAAAACCCATGAGCCCTAAACCCTAAACATTTAAATCTTAACCTTCATCCCCTTAAACCCTAATCATTAAAGCCTAAAACCTAAACCCTAAACCCTAAATCATAAACACTAAATTCTAAACACTAAACACTAAACCATGAGCCCTAAAACCTAAACCCTTAACACTAAACCTTTAGCCCTAAAACAAAAACCTAATAAACCCAACACCTAAACCCTTAGCCATGAACTGTAAACCTTAAAATATAAACCCTAAACCTTGAGAAGTGAACCATAAATCCTAAACAAGAGACACTAAATATTAAACCCTAAATATTAAATTCTAAACCCTAAACACTAAACCCAAAACCCAAAACCAAAACCGTGATCCCTAAACCTTAATACCTAAACCTTAAACTCTAATCCCTAAACCCTATACCCTAAACTATAAACCCTAAACCCTAAAACCTAAACCCTAAACCCTATACCGTAAAACCTTAACACTAATCCCTAAATCATAAACCCTAGACACCAAACCCTAAAACCTCTACCCTAAATCCTAAATCCTAAACATTAAACCCTAAACCATAAATCAAGAGCCCTAAATCCTAAACACAAAACCATAAACCATACATCCTAAACACTAAAACCTAAACCCTCACCTTAAACCCTAAACCCCAAACCCTAAACATGGATCCATAAAACACAAAAATCAATATTAAACCTTAAACCCTAGAGAATAAATATGAAACCCTAAACCCTAAACGTTACGCTATAAGCACTAAACCTTAAACCATAGACCCTTCAACCTAAATTCTAAACCCTAAACCCCTAGCCCTAATCCCTATACCTTAAATACTAAACCCCGAACCCCATATAACCTGAACCCCATAAACTTTAAACCCTAAACACTAAAATCTAAGCCCTAAACCCTTATCCCTAAACCCTAAACCCTAAATCATGAGCCCTAAATTCTAAACACTAAACCCTAAAAACTAAACTGTAAACCCTGAGCCATAAACCCTAAACACTAAACCCTAAACCATAAATCCTAAACACCGAAACCTAAACTTTAAACCCCGTAAACCCTAAACCCTCGACTTAAATCCTAAAGCTTGAGCCCTAAATCCTAATCACAAAACACTAAATATTAAACAATAAACTCAAAAACTAAATTTTAAACCCCAAACCCTAAATGTTGAGCTCGAGCACTACACTCTAAACCATAGACACTTAGCCCTAAACTCTAAACCCCAAACCGCTAGCCCTAAATCCTATACAATAAGAACTAAACATTGAACCCCGTAAAAATTCAACCACCTAAATCCTAAACCCTAAACCCTAAATTCTAAGCCCTAAATCCTAAATGATAAAACCTAAACACTAAACTGTAAATCATAAACTCCTAAACCCTAAACCCTAAACCCTGAGCCCTAATCCCTAAACCCTAAACCTTGAGCCCTAAACCCTAAACCCTAAACCCTAAACCCTAAACCTTGAGCCCTAAACCCTAAACCCTAAACTCCAAACACTAAATATTAAACCCTAAACCCTAAAAATAAATCTTAAACCCTAAACCCTAAACATTGAGTTCTAAGCACTAAATCCTAAACCTTGAGCCCTAAACCCTAAACCCTATAACGTAATCCCTAAAACCTGAAACAAAAACCTTAAACATTAAATCCTAAATCCTAAGCCTCAAAATCTAAACCCCAAACCTAAAACTCTAAGTGATAAACTATAATAAATTAGTCCTAAACCTTAAACTCTAAACCCCAAGACCTAAACCCTAAGCCCTAAACCCTAAACCATAAGACCTAAAAATAAACCCTAAAACCAAAACTATAAACCCTAAACCATTATCCCTAAACACTAAACCCTAAACCCTAAACCCCTAACCCCTAAGCCGTTAACCCTAAACCCTTAGTCCTAAACCCTAAACCCTAAACCCTAAATCCTAAATCATAAATCCTAAACCCTTAACGCTTAACCCTAAACACTTATCCCTAAAGACTAAACCCTAAACCCTAAAATCTAAAACCTAAACCATAAATAGTGAAACCTAAACCCATATCCTCAATCCCTAAACACCGTAAACCATAAACATTAAATCATATAACCTATATCCTATATTCTTATTCCTAAACCCTAAACCCTTAATTATTAACCCTCAATCCTAAACCCTAAATCTTAAACACCTATCCCAAAAACAAAAACCCTAAACCCTAAACCGTTAACCATAAAACCTAAACAAGAAAATCTAAGCGCTAAATCCTAAATCCTAAATTCTTATCCCTAAACCCTAAACCCTAAACCATAAACCCTAACCCTAAACCTTAAATCCTAAACACTAAAATCTAAGCCCTAAACCCTAAACACTAAACCTTAAACACTAAAACCTAAATCCTAAACCATAAACCCTAAAACTAAACCCTAAATCATAAACCCGACAATCCCTAAACCTTTATCCCTAAACCATAAACCCTAAACCCTAAACCCTAAACCCTAAGCCCTAAACTATAATCCCTTAGCCATCAACCTTAAACCCTAAAACCTAAACCCTAAACATTAAACATTAAACCCTAAACCCTAAACCCTAAACCCCGATCATTGAGCCCTAAATCCTAAACACTAAACCCCGAGCCCTAAATCCTAAATCCTAATCACTAAACCATTAACACTAAACCATAAACTGTAAATAATAATTCCTAAACCCTTATCCCTAAACCTTAAACACTAAACCCTAAGACCTAGACCCTAAACCCCGAGCCCTAAACTATAAAATCAGAGTTCCCTAAACCATAAATCATGATTCCTAAACCACAACCCTAAAGTACAAATCATAAACCATAAAACCTTAGCCATAACTATAAACCATAAACCCTAAACCCCAATCACTAAATGCTAAAACCCAAACCCTAAACCCCTAGCCCTAAAGCCTAAATTGTAAATAAATCATAAACCTTAAACCTTAAACCCTAAACCGTAAAATTTAAACCCAAAACCCAAAACCCTAAACCCTTAGCCCTAATCAATTAACCCTAAAATTAAATCTTGTGCCCTAAACCATAAACCATAAATACTACACCCTAAACCCTAAACCCTAAACTCTAAAAACTAAACCCTAAACCCTAAACCCAAAAATTAAAAACATAAACCCCCTACTAAAACCTAAACCCTAAAACATAAATCCTAAACATTAACCCTGAGCCCTACACCCTAAATACTAAACCCTAAACCGTAAACTATAAACCCTAAAAACAAAATCCTAAACATGAAACCATAAATTTATAGCCCTAAACATTGAACGTTAAACCTTAAACCCAAAACTATAAAACCTAAACCCTAAATAATCGGACCTAAAACCTAAGCCCTAATATATTAACCCTAAACCCTAAAGAATATAACAAAAACAATAAAATATATCCTATAAAGCCTAAATTATAAATCCCCTAAACCCTAAACCCTACATTATTATCCCTAAACCATAAACCATAAACCCTAAATCCTAAACCATAAACCCTAAACCCTTAATGTTGTACCCACGATCCCTAAACCATAAACCCTAATCCATAAACCATAAATTTTGATCCCTAAACCCTAAATTGCAACGCATAAAACCTAAACCCTAAACCCTAAACCTTTATCCCTAAACCCATGAGCCATAAATTCTAAACCCATGATCCCTAAACCCTAAACCGTAAATGCTAAACCTTAATACCTAAACCCTAAACACTAAAACCTAAACTGTAAACCCGCTAACCCCTAAACATAAACCTCATCCATGAACAGAAACCTTAAACTCTAAACCCTAAACCCTGAAAAGTAAACCATAAACCCTAAACCCTAAACACTAAATATTAAACCATAAACCCTAATCCTAAAACATAAACCCTAAACCCTTAATGTTGTACCTCGATCCCTAAACCATAAACCCTAATCCATAAACCATAAAGTTTGATCCCTAAACCCTAAATTGCAATGCATAAAACCTAAACCCTAAACCCTAAACCTTTATCCCTAAACCCATGAGCCTTAAATTCTAAACCCATGATCCCTAAACCCTAAACCGTAAATGCTAAACCTTAATACCTAAACCCTAAACACTAAAGCCTAAACCAGTAAACCCGCTAACCCCTAAACCTAAACCTCATCCATGAATAGTAAACCTTAAACTCTAAACCCTAAACCCTGAAAAGTAAACCATAAACCCTAAACCCTAAACACTAAATATTAAACCCTAAACCCTAAATATTAAATGCTAAACCATAAACCCTAAACCCTAAACCCTAAACCCTAAACCCTAAACCCTAAATATTAAACCATAAACCCTAAACAATAAACCCTAAACATTAAACCCTAAACCCTAAACCCCAAGTCATAAACCCTAAACCTTAAGCTCTAACCCTAAACCCTATACCCTAAGCGTTAAATCCTAAACCCTATAAAGTAAAAACTTAACCCTAATCCGTAAATCCTAAACCATAAACACTAAACAATAAACCCTAAACACTAAACCCTAAAACCTTACTCCTAAACTATAAACCCCAAATCATGAGACCTAAATTCTAAATACTAAACCTATTATCCAAAATTCATCCCCAAGGTAATTTTGATAACATGCATCGAATATTCAAGTCGCAGGAAAATAGATTGATTAGAGGAAAAAAATCATGTTTCTGGGGTCCCCTCGGTTTCTTTCTAACCCTCCTATCCAAGAAGAAAACCCAACATTTTAAAAGTATGTGAAAAAGTTGCAAAGAGCCAGGCTTGAGGCCGAAATACAGAGAAAATCGACTAAGGCAAAGACTAGGGACAGCTTGGGACGTCGGGGCCTGAATCGGCCGAAAAACCACCGACGGTCCCCGCAAAGAAAGGGACATCCGGACCGTGGGGACGTGAGGGACGCGAAAGGGTGAACCGGCTGAAGGTGAAAAAATTGACTAACTATTGTGCAGTAGTCTGGGACATCTGGGTCGTGAGTACGCGAAGGACGTGAAAAGGCGAAGTGGCCGAGAGCAAACAAATCGCAAATTTCATTTCAAAGGTTCGAGAGAAATTTGTCCCAGATAAACCGGATAGTTGAGACAAAGATACACGGAGGACGCGAACTACCCAGATAGGATGAAACAAGGAAAATTTCATCTAGGACAATTGGGACAAAGGTATGCGGAGGACGCGAACCGCCCAGTTATTGGCTTGAACAAGGAAACTTTTGTCAGGACACCCGAGCCAAAAGTACGCGCGGGACGTGAAAAGCTAAAAGAGATGAGAGCCAATGGAATCTCACCACGTGTCTTCACTGTAAAGAGGAGCAAAGAATCTTGAATTATGCGGTTCGAGATATTTTTGTCCCAGACAGTTTGGGACATCTGGGCCAAAGGTACGTGAGGGATGCATGGGACGTGAAAAGGCATAAGGGCCGCAAACAGAGACAAGGAGGGCCCGCATCTAATGAAATCATGCCACATGGTAGGGGAGTTTAGATCTTAAGGAGAGTTTTGGAAACTTAGCAAAGTTTTGGCCCAAAACTAAAAGGTAAAGCTTTTCCCCGCGCCCCTATCAACGAACCAAACGATGCCACGTGTCCCAAGTGGCGGGGGCGCGGGAAAATGAATTTTTTTCCAAAGTTATAAAAATTCAAAACTTTCAAAGGAAAACCCACGGAAAGGGAAGGAGACAGAATTTCTCATCCAATCATGCCCGACACGTGTCATCCAGTGGCGAGTGCGGAAAAAGTCAAATATTTTCCCGCCTATTCGCTTTTGGCTGCTTTTTTCCTAAATCTTTAGATTGCCATAACTTTCGATCCAGAGCTCAGACTTTAACGTTCTTTATATCAATGGAAAGCTGGTGAAATTCTCTACAAAATTCTAGGGTCAATCTTGCATTTTGGTTCAGTTTGGAGAGAGAAAATTGAGAAACACCTCTGGCACGTAATAATAGACAGAAGTGACGTTTCAACAACCAGCTTTAATACAATAGACAGTTCACCGTTTCTGCTAGACAGTCTGCCATTTTGCTAGGATTCACCACTTCTACCATAATGAGATGAGTTAAATGCAACCTAGAAGTGGTTGGGGTAGATCTGACTTTCCTCTCTCTTCCCTCTCTCATTCTTCCTATATATTGTAAAGAGGGCTTCTTCCTAAGGGTGAACATTCGTGTTGTTCGTATTTTCTTCTACCCTCCCTTCTTTTCTTCTCCAGGGTTAAAAATGGAGTTTGAACCTCCTCCCCTACTCTGTAATGGCATTTTTTTCCTTTTACTATTGAAATGATGTTCTGTGTAAACTTCTGAAGTAAAAAAATATGTTTTGTGATGCATATGTCCATCCTTTCTCGTTTTTCACTTGTTTTCTTCTTTCCTCTCTTCATTGTAGGTATTTGTGCACTTTGAATGTTCATTGTAGGTTTGGAGCTATGTTCATGGAGTTTTGGGACATTTTTGTGTGAAATCTATCCTTGGGTTTGTGATGCATCTGTCCATCCTTCCCATTGCTCACCTCTCCTTGTTCCCATGGCAGTTTTGATAGATGTTCAACATTTTCCTTCTCTGGTGTATCACCGTTTTAGTGTAGGCTCTATTTTTCCCTTTTCTCTCTCTCTTTGTCTCCTTGGCATGGTTAGATTAGGATTAGATTAGCTTTCCTGCACTGGAATAGCTTGTGGCAGGTAGTTTAGGAAGAGGAACTAGCCTTCTCTGGAGATTCCTTTCTCATTTCTTGCAAGTCCCACACTTGGAGAAAGGATTCAATGTTGTGCAATCACACTGGATGCTAGAGTGATCAACCTAGAAATTTGATCGACGTCCGTGGGTGTGATTTTGCATCAACAGTTTTAGCACAGCGGGTGGGACCTTAGAGGTCTTCCACTTCATCTTTTGCAGGTTGGTGTGTTCCTATGAAGATTTCAGCCTTTGGAGGCACTTGCAAACACATCTAGCGACTCCATCTGATCAGCAACCCATTTCTGAAGTTACAAACCTATTTTTCATCCATTCCCATCCATATTTCTTTCCATCTCTTTCATTCTTTTCCATTCCATGAAGTTTTGCAATCATGACTTCATTTCCATCATGGAACTCACATTTACAACATCGAATGTTTCCCACCTCCAACATGTTTTTTAAATCCTCCAAATCAGCATTTTGAACAAATTCAAAATCAGCATGCATACCCATATGAGCAGCAATGCCAAAATCAGTTTGGCTATGGAGCTTTCCAAGAGCAAGAGTATGCATATAATGAAGACAATCAGATGCAAGATGCTGGTCTCGTTGGAAAAATCCAAAAGATGGAGGTAAAGATGGTGCAGCTAGAGCAACACTCAAATGAGAGCTTTCAAATTGGTTGCAGGACTCTTTGTCTATGGGAGGCCCTTTTCTAAGACACTTCAGCCCTCGTGAGGAGCTGGAATTCATGATGAAGATGCTGCCACAACTTGCACAATGGATAACAGAAATAGAGGCCTATACACTTGTTGTTGAACAACCTTGTCAATGGGTAAGTTCTACACCATCATCTGGTTTTTCTCTTCCCATTACTCAAGTAGCACCATCTCATTTGGAATTTCAAATTCTGAATTCCCCATCTGCTGTCCCAAATGTTGATCCCATGTCTCCACCTCTCAGTCTTCCACCACACCTCAATTCTTCTTTCCTTTTTCCTTCCAAATAGTCATCCCCTCCACAAGAGCTAAAAGAAATACGCTCTTCCCCAAAGAAACAAGAGGTTTCACCTCCTCTACCACCACAAAAATTTCCAAATCAATTGAGTTACAACCCATCCCTCCTCTTGCATTCCCAATTCCATGTGGGGAAGAAGAAATTGCAAAAATTGGCCATGAAGGACAGCAAGAAGAGGAGCCCAACAGAAAAGAAATGACAGACAACTTGAGGGTTTGGGCTGCCAAATTTGGGATGACAAAGATCCCCTTGATGGTTAAACCTACAGAAGAGGTTGGAGTTGGAGAACAAATGGTGGTCAGGACTGATTTTGTGGCAGCAAAAGAAGAGAAAAAAGAAGAAGCAGATCAGCAGTCAATTTGCTCAGAAATTAGTGTCCATGTTGGCACTCTATTTGAAGGGAATGCTGATCTAATTCAAGTTACACAATCAGCAATAAAGGAAGAAAGCTCAAGAAGATCTTGTAATCCCAACTTGTCCTCTGAGCAATAGATGAAGAGTTTGACTTGATAAACTTCATGCTTTGGAGGAAGAGTTCAATCAAGAGCAAGATTTTCGTAAACATTGGAGGAAGGAGAAGCTGCTCCGATCCAAAAGAAGAGGAGCACATTCTAGTTGTCGAGGAGAAAATTATAGATCCAAAGGCTTTGAGTACAAAGCATGTTATAGAAGAACCTTCGCTTCTTCTTTCTACTTCATCTCTCTCAAGTTCTAGTGATCAAGAGGAGTTTGATCTCTCAAACTCAATGTTGGAGGATGAAAGAAACCATGGCGATCAAGTTACGAGATCAAGAGAAGACCATGGGAGAGGTTGAAAATTTGCAGGGACAGCAATGAGGCGCTTTATCTATCGATTTAGAGGATTGTTTTGATGGAGAAGAGCTGGTTGAGTTTCCACCATTCTCTCTTTCATCATCCACATTCCAAACACTTGAGTCTACTGTCATGAAGGAGAACATTCATTTGTAGCAGCCTGCATCTTATAGCAGCTCTTTGGAACCAAGATTGGAAGATTTTAATCTTTCATGTTCTTCATTGGAGGAAGAGAAAGGACAGAGGAATTTCACCATTTCTCCCACACCATCCATTCAGGAGGGTCTACAAGAAGACTCCATTTTTGGAGTTGAAAATCAGAGCTATGGGCATATCAAACGGATCGACCTTGCCCAATCGGTATTTGGCTTCATTGGAGCCAAAGTAGACGCGTCACAACTAGTCATGCTTGCTTCTGAGCATGAGGGTGAGCTACAAAGTACCAAGGATCAGCTATCATACCTCTTCAATCCAAATGTAGAGCAACTAAAAGAGGTATTGAATTTTCCTTCAGCTGATACCTTGATGATTTGGGTGGAAGACCAGCTTCTTGTTTATTTTCCACTCATCCAAACAGCCATGATCAGCTCCAAATCAATTGCATGGCTGCCACTTTTGAGAAAGGGAAGCTATTTCTCACAACCAATTGCAGGTTTGTTTAGCTTACCTTTGCTTCCAGTTAGAATAGAGTAGGTAGGTTTGTTTTTAGCAGAAGAAGTGCTTGTGCACACTCTGCATGTTCTATTTGGAGCATGTATGATTTTCAGTTCTGTACATAGTTTTTGTGGTGCTGGTTTTGCTCTTGCATGACTGTTTGGGCATTTTGGTGAGAACAACTCCATTTCAAAGTGGGTTTCCAAGTGGCTCGAGAGGAGGTTTTCAAAGTTTAGATCGATTCATGTGTTATAACTCATGACTCCATGCCTAATGGATAGTTCAAGAAATAGGTAACTTCATCTAGCAGGTAGATGACCCCGCTTAATTCGCTAAAATCGTTATCCAAAATTCACCCCTAGGGTAATTTTGATAACATGCATCAGAATATTCAAGTCCCAGGCAAATAGATTAATTCAAGGCAAAATATCATGTTTCTGGGGTCCCCTCGATTTCTTTCTAACCCTCCTATCCAAGAAGAAAACCCAACGTTTTAAAAGTATGTGAAAAAGTTGCAAAGAGCCAGGCTTGAGGCCAAAATACAGAGAAAATTGACTAAGGCAACACTAGGGATAGTTGGGACGTCGGGCCCGAATCGGCCGAAAAACCGCCAGACGGTCCGCATAAAGCAAAGGGACATCCGGGCCATGGGGACATCCGAGCCAAATGTGAAAAATTTGACTAACTGTTGTGCAGGTAGTCTGGGACATTTGGGCCGTGAGTACATGAAGGACGCGAAGAGGTGAAGCGGCTAAGAGCAAACAGTCAGCCCATTTCAGGTGGTTCAGAGAAATTTGTCCTGCATACCCAGAAAGTTGGGACGAAGGTATGTGGAGGAAGCAGACCACCCAGATTGGCCGAAACAAGGAAACTTTCATTCGGGATAGTTGGGACAAAGGTACGCGGAGGACGCGAACCACCTGGATCGACCGAAACAAGGAAACTTTTGTCTGGGACACCGGACAAAACTACGCACGGGATGTGAAAAGCTGAAAGAGCCGAGAGCCAATGGAATCTTGCCATGTGTTTTCACCACAAAGAGGAGCAAGGAAGCCTGAATTGGGCGGTTCGGAGATTTTTGTCCCAGACAGTTTGGGACATCTGGGCCAAAGGTATGCGAGGGACGACGGGATGCGAAAAGGTGAAAGGGCCGCAAACAGAGACAAGGAGGGCCCGCCTAATGAAATCATGCCATGTGGTAGGGAGTTTAGAGCTCGAGGAGAGTTTTGGAAACTTAGCAAATTTTTGGCCCAAACCTAAAAGGTAAAGGTTTTCCCTGCGCCCCTGTCAACGAACCAAACGATGCCACGTGTCCCAAGTGGTGGGGGTGCGGGAAAAAATGGAAAATTTTCCAAAGTTATAAAAAGTCAAAATTTTCAAAGGAAAACCCATGGAAAGGGAAGGAGAGAGAATTTCTCATCCAATCAAGGCCCGACACATTTCATCCAATTGGCGAGTGCAGAAAAAGTCAAATATTTTTGCGCCAATTGCTTTGGCTGCTTTTGCCCTAAATATTTAGATTACCATAACATTCGATCCAGAGCTCAGATTTTCACGTTCTTTATATCAATGGAAAGATGGTGAAATTATCTACATGATTCTAGGGTCAATCTTGCATTTTGGTTCAGTTTAGAGAGATAAAATTGATAAATGAATCTAGCACGTAATAATAGATGTATGACGTTTGAACAACCAGCTTTAATACAACAAACGATTCGCCATTTCTGCTAGATACCCACCATTTTGCAAGGATTCTCCACTTCGCCATAATGAGAATGTGAGTTAAATGCGACCTCGAAGTGGTTTGGGTAGATCTGACTTTCCTCTCTCTTCCCTCTCTCATTCTTCCTATATATTGTAAAGATTGGCTTCTTTCTAAGGGTGGAACATTCGTGTTGTTCATCTTTTCTACTCGCCCTCACTTCTTTTCTTCTCCGGGTTGAAAATGGAATTTGAACCTCCTCCCCGCTCTGTAATGGAATTTTTACCTTTTACTATTGAAATGATGTTCTGTGTAAACTTTTGAATCAACAAAAACATGTTTCGTGATGTATCTTTCCATCCTTTCTCATTTTTCACTTGTTTTCTTCTTGCCTCTCTTCATTGCAGGTATTTGTGCACTTTGAATGTTCATTACAGGTTTAGAGCTATTTTCATGGAGTTTTGGGACATTTTCTCGTGTGAAATCTATCCTTGGGTTTGTGATGCATCCGTCCATCCTTCCCATTGCTCACCTCTCCTTGTTCTATGGCAGTTTTGATAGATGTTCAACATTTTCCTTCTCTGGTGTATCACCGTTCTAGTGTAGGCTCTGCTTTTCCCTTTTCTCTCTCTCTTTGTCTCCTTGGCATGGTTAGATTAGGATTAGATTAGCTTTCCTGCACTGGAATAGCTTGTGGCAGGTAGTTTAGGAAGAGGAACTAGCCTTCTCTGGAGATTCCTTTCTCATTTCTGCAAGTCCCACACTTGGAGAAAGGATTCAATATTGTGCAATCACATTAGATGCTAGAGTGATCAACCTAGAAATCTGATCGACGTCTAGGGGTGCTTTGTGATTTTACATCAACAAAACCATAAAAACTAATCCCTAAAAACTAAACCCTAAACTATGAGCCCTAAACCCTAAAGAATAAACCATAACACATACATCCTAATCACTAAAACCTAAAAATAAACCCCTTAAACCCTAAACCCTCAGCCTTAAACCATAAACATTGATCCCTAAACCACAAACACTAAATATTAAACCCTAAAGAATAAATCTTAAACCTTAAACCCTAAAAGCTTAGATCTCGAGCACTAAAACCTAAACTAGAGACCCTTCGATCTAAATTGTAAACCCTAAACCCCTAGCCCTAAACCCTAAACCCTAAAATCGAAACCCTAGACACTAAATCATTAATGCTATAAAACCTAAACCCTCTGAACCCTAAACCTTAAACTCTAACCCTAAATCCTAAATACTAAACTCTAAACACTAAACCGTAAATCGTAAACCTCCTAAGCCCTAAACCTTGAGCCCTAAACCCTAAACCCTATACCCTAATACCTAAAACCTAAAACAAAAACCTTAAAAACTAAATCCTAAAACCTAATCCTTAAAATCTAAACCCTAAACCCTAAACCCCAAACCCTAAACCCTAAGTCATAAATCCTAAACCCTAAACCCTAAACCCTTATCCCTAAAGACTAAACCCTAAATACTAAAATATAAACCCTAAACCCTACACCCTAACCCTTAAACCATAAACCTTAAACCATAAACTATGAAACCTAAACCCTGATCCTTAAACCCTAAAACCCTAAACCCTAAACATTAAACCCTATACCGCACATCATATATTCTTATCCCTAAACCATCAAACCTGAACCTTAACCTTTAACCCTCAACCCTAAACACCTATCCATAAAACAAAAACGTAAACCCTAAACCCTTAGCCATAAACCGTAAACAAGAAATTCTAAGAAATAATTCCTAAACCCTAAATTGTAAATCCTAGACTTTAAATCATAAATACTTATCCCCAAAACCTAAACCTAAAAAAATAAACCCTAAACCTTTATCCCTAAACCCATGAGCCCTAAACTCAAAACCCATGAGGCCTAAACCCTAAACAATAAACCCTTAACCTTCATCCCCCTTAAACCCTAATCACTAAACCCTAAACCCTAAACCCTAAACCATAAATAATAAATTTTAAACACTAAACACTAAACCCTAAGCTCTAAAACCTAAACCCTTAACACTAAACCTTTAGCCCTAAACCATAAACCCACTAAACCCTAAACCTAAACACTCAACCATGAACCAAACCTTAAACTCTAAACCTTAAATCTTGAGAAGTAAACCATAAACCCTAAACAAGAGACACTAAATATTAAACCCTAAACCCTAAACACTAAACACTAAACCCTAAACCCTAAACACTAAACACTAAACCCTAAACCCTACACCCTAATCCTTGAACCCTAAACATCAAACCCAAACACTAAACCCTAAACCCTTATCCCTAAACCCTAAATCACGAGACCTAAATCATAAACACTAAACACTAAAAACTAAACCATAAACCATGAGCCCTAAACCATAAACACTAAACCATAAATCCTAAACACTAAAACCTAAACTCTAAACCCCTTAACCCCTAAACCCTCAGCCTTGAACACTAAACCCTAAACCTTGAGCCCTAAACCCTAAAGCCCAAACACTAAATATTAGACCCAAAATAGAAAAAACTAAATCTTAAAGCCTAAAGCCTAAACCCTAAACACTAAACGCCGAGCACTAAGCACTAAACCCTAAACCCTAAATCCTAAAATCTAAACTCTAACGTATACAACCTAAACCCTAAACATTTATCCCTAAAAGTAATCCCTAAACCCATGAGCCCTAAACTCAAAACCCATGAGCCCTAAACCCTAAATAATAAACCCTTAACCTTCATCCCCTATAACCCTAATCACTAAACCCTAAACCCTAAACCCTAAATCCTAAACACTAAATTCTAAACACTAAACCTTGAGCCATAAAACCTAAACCCTTAACACAAAACCTTTAACACTAAACCTTTAGCCCTAAACCATAAACCCACTAAACCCTAAACCTAAACCCTTACCCATGAACCGTAAACCTTAAACTCTAAACCCTAAACATTGAGATGTAAACAATAAACCCTAAACAAGAGACACTAAATATTAAACCCTAAACCCTAAACCCTAAATATTAAATGCTAAACCGTAAACCATAAACCATAAACCATAAACCCTAAATCCTAAACCCTAAACACAAAACCCTAAACCCGAGCCCTAAACCCTAAACCCTAAACCTTAAACTCTAAACCCTAAACCCTAAACCCTAAATGCTAAACATAAACCCAAAAACCTAAACCATAATTCCTATACCGTAAAACCTTAACCCTAATCCCTAAATCATAAACCCTAAACACCAAACCCTAAACCCTCTACCCTAAATCCTAAAGCCTAAACACTAAACCCTAAACCCTAAACCCTAAATCCTTATAACTAAATCCTAAACCATAAATCAAGAGGCCTAAACCCTAAACAAAAAACCATAAACCATACATCCTAAACACTAAAACCTAAACCCTTAGCCTTAAACCCTAAACCCAAAACCTTAAACCTTGATCCATAAACCCCAAAACTCAATATTAAACCTTAAAACCTAAAGAATAAATATTAAAGCCTAAACCCTAAATGTTGAGCTATAAACACTAAACCTTAAACCATAAACCCTTCAACCTAAATTCTTAACCCTAAACCCCTAGCCCTAATACCTAAACCCTAAACTCTAAACACCAAACACTAAACCTTGAACCTTGTAAAACTTGAACCCCATAAACTTTAAACCCTAAACACTAAACTCTAAGCCCTAAATCCTAAATGCTAAACTCTAAACAAAAAACTATAAATTGTAAACCCCTAACCCCTAAAATTTGAGCCCTAAACTTTAAACCCTATACCCTAATCCCTAAAACATAAAAAAACTTAAAAACTATGGCCTAAACCCTAAGCCTTAAAATCTAACCCAAAACCCTAAAACCTAAGCCCTAAAACATAATCCTTTAGCCCTAAACCATAAACCCTAAACCCTAAACCCTAAGCCCATAACAGTAAACCCATATGCCTAAACTCTAAACCCTAACCCGTAAAATCTAAACCCTACACCATAAAAAGTAAATCCTAAACCCTTATCCCTAAAACCTAAACCCTAAATGCTAAACCCTAAGCCCTAAACCCTAAATCCTAAATCCTAAACCCTAAACACTTATCCCTAAACCATTATCCCTAAATAATAAATCCTAATTACTAAACTATAAACCCTAAACCCTAAACCTTAAACCCTAAACCATGAAACCTAAACCCTGATCCTTAAACCATAAACACCACAAACCCTAAACATTAAACCCTATACCTTATATCCTATATTCTTATCCCTAAACCCTAAACCCTTAACCCTTAACCATTAACCATCAACTCTAAACCCAAAACCCTAAACACCTATCCCTAAAACTAAAACCATAAACCCTAAACCCTTAGCCATAAACCCTAAACAAGAAACTCTAAGAAATAAATCCTAAACCCTAAATCATAAATCCTTATCCCTAAACCCTAAACCCTAAACCCTAACCACTAAACCTTAAATCCTAAACCCTAAACCATGAGCCCTTAACCCTAAACACAAAAACATAATTCTTAAGACCTAAACCCTTAAAACTAAACCCTTAACCGTAAACCCCATAAACCCTAAACCTTTAGCCCTAAACCATAAACCCTAAACTCTAAACCCTAAACCATAAACACTAAACCCTAAGCCATAAACTGTAATCCCTTACCCATAAACAAGTAAACCACAGAGACCTAAACCCTAAACCCTAAGCCCTAAACCCTAAGCCCTAAACCTTAAACCCTAAACCCTAACCCATAAAAAAATCGTAACCCCTAAACCCTAAACCCTAAGTCCTAAACTGTAATCCCTTAGCCATAAACCTTTAAAACTAAGACCTAAATCCTAAACCCTAAACCCTAAACCCTAATCCCTAATCCCTAAACCCTAAAACCTAAACCCTAAACCCTAAATCCTAAACCTAAAACACTAAACCCTATAACCTAAATTGTGAGAACTAAATCCTAAACACTAAACCCAAAACATTAAACCCTAAACACTAAACACTAAACCCCGAGCCCTAAACCCTAAACCCTAAAAATAAACCCTAAACTATAAATCCTAAACACTAAAACCTAAACCATAAATCCATTAAACCATAACCTAAACCCTCAGCCATAAACCCTAAACCTTAAACACTAAAACCTAAACCTCTAACACTAAATATTAATCCCTAAACCCTACATATTAAATACTAAACCATAAACACTAAAATCGAAACCCTAAACCCTAAATCCTAAACCATAAACCCTAAACCTTAAACGCTAAACCAAAAACCGTAAATCCTTGGCCCTAAATCCTAAACCTTAATCCAAAACCCTAACCCCTAAACCCTAAACCCTATACCCTATAACATGAAAAATTAACCCTAATCCCTAAATCCTAAACCATAAACACTAAACCCCAAACCCTAAACCCTAAAACCTAAACACAACACCCTAAACCCTAAAAACTAAACCCTTAACCCTAAACCCTTAATCATGAGCCCTAAATCCTAAACACTAAATTCTAAACACTAAACCATAAAGTCTAAGCCCTAAACCCTAAACACTAAACCCTCAACCAAAATTCTAAACACTAAAACCTAAACCAGTAAACCCCTAATCACTAAACCCTCATCCTTAAACCCTAAAACCTAAAACTTGAGCCTTGAACCCTAATCAGAAACTCCAAACACTAAATATTAAACCCTAAATCCAAAAAAATAAATCTTAAACCCTAAACCCTAAACGCTGAGCTCTGAGCACTAAACCCTAAACCGTCGATCCTTATCCCTAAACTCTAAACCCTAAACCCCTATCCCTAAACCCTAAACTCGTAAAAACCTTAAACACTAAAACTAGAACCCTTTAAAACTTCAACCCCATAAACCCTAAACCCTAAACACCAAACCCTAAACTTTAATCCCTAACTCCTAAATTCTCAACATTAAACACAAAACTATAAATTGTAAACCACCTAAACCTTAAACCCTAAATTCTTATCCCTAACCCAAAACCCTAAATCCTAAAACCTAAACTATAAACCCTAAATGTTATACCTTGATCCCTTAACCCTAAATTAATAACCTTAAATCCTGATCCCTAAACCATAAATTTTGATCCCTAAACCCTAAACCCTAAACCCTAAACTCCGATGTATAAAACCTAAATCCTAAACCCTAAACCTTTATCCTCGAATAATAATCCCTAAACCGATGAGAACTAAACTCTAAACCCATGAGCACTAAACTCTAAATGCTAAATCCTAAACCTTGATCCCTTAACACAAAACCCTAATGATTAAACCCTAAATCCTAAACACTAAACCCTAAACTCTAATACATAATAAATAAACCCTAAATCCTAACCCCTAAATAATAAAACCTAAAACCTAAACCCCAAACCCTAAATAATAAGCCCTAAATACCAAACACTAAACACTAAATACTAAATACTAAACCCTAAGCCTTAAACCATAAACCATAAACACTAAACCCTAAACCATAAATCTTAAACAATAAAACCTTAACCTTAACCCACGAAATCCTAAACCCTAAACCCTTGGCCATGAACCGTAAACCTAAAACTCTAAACCCTAAAACTTGAGAAGTAAACCATAAACACTAAACCCCAAACACTAAATATTAAACCCTAAACCCTAAACCATAAAAATTAAACCCTAAAGCATAAACCATAAACCATAAACCCTAAACCCTAAAACCTAAACCCTAAACCCTAAACCAAAAACCCTAAACACTAAACCATAAACCATAAACCCTAAACCCTAAATCCTAAACCCTAAACCGTAAACATTAATCCCTAAACCTAAAACCCTAAACCCTGAGCCCTAAACCCTAATCCCTAAACCCTAAATCTTAACCCCTAACCCCTAAACCTGATGCCCTAAATCCTAAACCCTAAACCCTATACCATAAAACCTTAACCCTAATACCTAAACACTAAATACTAAACCCTAAACCATAAATCCTAAACCCTTAATCATTAGCCCTAAATCCTAAACAATAAACCATAAACACTAAACCCTAAACCCTGAGCCCTAAACCCTAAACAATAAATCATAAACCCTAAATCCTAAACACTAAAACCTAAAATATAAACCCCCTAAACCCTAAACCCTCAACCTCAAACTGTAAACCCAAAACCCTAAACCCTGAGACCTAAACCCTAAGCCCTAAACCATAAACCCTAACCCCTAAAATGTAAACCCTGAGCCCTAAACCCTAAACCATAAACAATAAACCCTAAACCCTTAGCCCTAAACCCTAAACCATATACCTTAATCCCCAAACCCTAAAACCTAAACCCTAAACCTTAAACAATAAATATTAAATCATAAATCCTAAACCCTAAAAGCTAAAACATAAACCCTCATACCTAAAGACTAAACCCTAAACACTAAAATATAAGCCCTAAACCATAAACCTTAAACCATAAACGGAGATACCTAAACCCCAATCCTTAAACCATAAACACCCTAAACCCTAAACATTAAACCCTATATAATATATCCTATATTGTTAACCCTAAACCCTAAACACTTAACCCTTAAACATTAACACCAAAACCTAAACCATAAACCCTAAAACCTTATCCCTAAACACTAAACACTAAACCATAAACATTAAACCCTAAATCCTAAACCCCGAACCCTAAAAACTAAATCCTAAATCCTAAACCACATAAACCCTAAACATTTAGCCCTAAACTATAAACCATAAACCCTAAACCCGATACCCTAAACCGTAAACCCTAAATCCTAAACCCTAAACCCTAAACCCTAATCTCTAAGTCCTAAACCCTAAATCATTACCCTAATCACTAAACCCTAAACACTAAACCCTAAATCATGAACCCTAAATCCTAAACACTAAACCCTAAAAACTAAACACTAAACCCTAGGCCCTAAACTTTTAACCCAAAACTGTAATCCTAAAAATTAAAACCTAAATTGTAAACCCACTAAACCCTAAACCCTAAACCTTGAGAAGTAAACCCTAAACCCTATACCCTACATATTATACCATAAACTATAAACCATAAACCATAAACTCTAAACTCTAGACCCTTAAACCAAAACTTGAAACCCTAAACCCTAAACCCTAAATCCTAAACACTAAACCCTAAACCTTAAACCCTAAACTTAAAACCCTAAATCCTGATCCCTAAACCATGAACACTAAACCTTCAACCCTAACCCCTAAACCCTATGCCCTAAACCCTATAATGTAATACCTTAACCCTAATCATTAAATCCTAAACACTAAACGCTAAACACTAAACCATAAAACCTAAACTCTAAACCCTAAACCCTAAACCCTTATCCCTAAACCATAAACCCTAAATCGTGAGCCCTAAATCTTAAACACTAAACCCTAAACACTAAACAATAAGCCCTAAGCCATAAACCTAAAAAATAAACAATAAATCATAAATCCTAAACACTAAAACAAAAACTATAAACCTCCTAAAACCCTAAACCCTCAGCCTTAAAACCTAAACCCTAAGCCTTGAGCCATAGAACCTTATCCCTAAACTCTAAACCCTAAACCCATAGCCCTAAACCCTATACCCTAAACTCCAAACCGTAAACACTAAACCCCGAACCCCGTAAAACATGAACCCCATAAATCCTATACCCTTAACCCTAAACTCTAAACCCTAAATCATAAATGATAAAACCTAAACACTAAAATATAAATAAAAACTCCTAAACCCTAAATATGAAACCCTCAGCCCTAAACCCTAAACCCTAAACCCTAAACTCTAAACCCTAAACCCATAGCCCTAAATCCTAAACCCTAAACCGTAAAATTTAAACAATAACCCTAAACATGATGCCCTTAACCCTAAACCCTATACCCTACATCGTAAAACCTTAACCCTAATACCTAAATCCTAAACACTAAACACTAAACCCTAAACCCTAAACCCTAAACACTAAACCCTAAACCCTTATCCCTAAACCCTAAACCCTTATCCCTAAACCTTAAACACATAGCCCTAAACCCTAAATTCTAAACCCTAAACACTAAAACCTAAACCCTAAACCCTTATCCCTAAAGCCTAAACCTTAAATCATTAGCCCTAAATCCTAAACACTAAACCCTAAAATCTAAAACCTAAACCCTAAACACTAAACCATAAACCATAAATCCTAAACACTAAAACCCAAACCGTAAACCCCTAAACCCTAAACCATCAGCCTTAAACCCTAAACCCTAAATCTTGAGACCTAAACCCTAAGCCCTAAACCCTAAACCCTTATCTCTAAAGAACAAACCCATAGCCCTAAAATGTAAACCCTTAGCCCTAAACCCTAAACTCAAATAGTAAATGCTAAATTGTAAACATTAAACATTAAACCTTAAACCCTAAACCATAGACCTTAAACCCTAAATATTAAATAATAAATACTAAACCCTAAATGTTAAACCCTAAACCTTGATGCCTAAAGACTAAAACCTAAACACTAAAATATAAACCCTAAACCTTAAACCAAACGGTGAAACCTAGACCACGATCCTTAAACGCTAAATATTAAACCCTATATAATATATCCTATATTGTTATCCCTAAACCCTAAACCCTAAATTGCTGGTCCCCTCGGTTTCTTTCTAACCCTCCTGTCCAAGAAGAAAACCCAACATTTTAAAAGTATGTGAAAAAGTTGCAAAGAGCCAGGCTTGAGGCTGAAATACAGAGAAAATTGACTAAGGCAGCACTAGGGACAGTTGGGACGTCGGGGCCCGAATCGGCCGAAAAAACCGCCAGATGGTCCATGCAGCAAAGGGACATCTGGGCCATGGGGACACACGGACGTGAAGGGGTGAACCGGATGAAGGTGAAAAATTGACTAAGCTTGTTGTGTGGTAGTGCAGGACATCTAGGCCATGAGTACGAAGGAGAAAAGGCGTGAAAAGGTGAAGCGGCGAGAGCAAAATCGGTCGATCGCCATTTCGGGCGGTTTGGAGAAATTTGTCCCAGACAGTCTGGGATAGTTGGGACAAAGGTACGCGGAGGATGTGAACCACCCGGATCGGCCGAAATAGGGAACTTTCATCTGGGACACCCGGGACAAAAGTATGTGTGGGAAAAAGCCGAAAGAGCCGAGAGCCAATCAAATCTCGCCACGTGTCTTCACCGCAAAGAGGGACAAAGAAGCCCGAATCGGGCGGTTCGGAGATTTTTGTCCCAGGTAGTTTGGGACATCCGGGCCAAAAGTACGTGAGGGACACGTGAAAAGATTGAAAGAGCCACCAACGAATCAGAAACGTGCCACGTGTCAGAAGGTTGAAAAGTTGCCAAGTGCGCCCCTCAGGCCCGAACCAATAAAATAGTGCCACGTGTCCAAGTTTAAAGGCCCAAAAGGAATTTTTAGAGAATGAACCCATGGATGAATCAGAGTCTGACACGTGTCATCCAAGTGGCAGAGCGTGGGAAAAACTCAAATATTTTCCCGCCGATCCGTTTTGGCTTTTTTTGCCCTAAATCTTCAAATCGCCATATCTTTCGATCCAGAGCTCGATTTTCACGTTCTTTATATCAATGGAAAGCTGGTGAAAAATTCTCTACATGATTCCAGGGTCAATCTTGCATTTTGGTTCAGTTTGGAAGAAAAATTGAGAAACGCCTCTGGCACGTAATAATAGACAGAAGTGACGTTTCAACAACCAACTTTAATACAACAGACAGTTCACCGTTTCTGCTAGACAGTCCACCATTTTGCCAGGATTCACCACTTCTGCCATAATGAGATGAGTTAAATGCAACCTAGAAGTGGTTGGGGTAGATCTGGATTTCCTCTCTCTTCCCTCTCTCATTCTTCCTATATATTGTAAGGAGGGGCTTCTTTCTAAAGGTCGAACATTCTGTTTTGCTCCTCCCTTCTTCTCTTTATCAGGTGAATTTGTGGAGTTCGAACCTCCCATTTGAAACTGTAATGTGACTCTACCTCTTGGCATTTTGTAGTGTATTGTATCAATCTTTGGAGCAAGTAATGCATGTCTGTGGATGATTCTCAACCCTCTCTGTGTTCATTTGCATCCTCCTGGTCTTTCACTGCAAATTTTGTTATCTGTGCATGATCTTGCATCACATTTGAATGGTCTGTGTTTATTGGCAAGATAGGTGTTCTTCATTCCTCGGTGCATCACCTCTGTTAGCTTAGGTTTATTTTTATGCATCTTCTTACCCTGTCTCCTTGGCAAGTTAGATTAGGTTTTGAGTAAACCCTCTACATTTTCATGTGCATCTGAACAGAGGAATAGGAACCAGCCTTCTCTGGAGATTCCTTTCTCATTTTTGCAAGTCCCACACTTGGAGAAAGGATTCAATGTTATGCAATCACACTGGATGCTAGTATGATCAACCTAGAAATCTGATCAACATCCAGGGGTGTTGTGATTTTGCATCAACAGTTTTGGCACGCCCGGTGGGACTAGAGGTCTCATTTTTATTGCAGCAAAGTTGATGTGCATCTGCTGCAATTTTCTTGCTTGAAAAGAGCTATTATTTGCATATCTGGCGACTCCAAGGGGAAGAATCAACTGGTTTCAGCAGTGCAGGCCTGAAAACTCATGAGAAGAGTCACCACAAGGTCAAGAGTTGGAGAAGAAGAAGTGTTGTTTGAATACCTACAATTATCTCCAAGAAGAAGGTAAAGAGGAAGAAGGATTCAAAGGTCTCCATCTCCACCAAATAGAACTCTCTCAACTCCTCCACCTAGTAGGCCTTTCATTCAGTCAACAAGGGTTTTAAGACCAATTAGAATGGCACAAAACAACCCCTATGTCAACTTCACAGGTAGCAGCCCACTTGCCCTCAATGCACAACATCCAATTCCTATTGCAGCCTTGAAGAACATTCCATACTTCACTGGAGAAAATCAGACTACTCCAGGTGATCATGTTAAAGATATTGCTAACCTTTGTGCAATCCATGAAATCAATGAGATGCAAGTGGCTGTCAAGTTGCTGGCATCTTCATTCAAGGGTAAAGCATTGCAATGGTTTAGAAGCCTTGGAGCTGGTTCTATCACAAATTGGAATCAGCTGTGTATAGCACTTCATGAGCAATTTGGAGAAAAGGGAGACAACTTGTCTCTTTTGGAGCAGCTGACAACCATCAAGAGAGCTCCCAATGAGCAGTGACCCGATTTCAACTTCAGATTTCAAAAGACTTGGGAGAGAATTCCAGTGGCAGTCAGGCCAACAGCAAAAGGTGCTTTTCTCTACTATCTCAAAGCTCTAAATTCTGATATTTCTATGTTGATTCAGTCCATGGGAGGCATAACTATCCCTATGGCTTATAGCATTGCCATTAGGGCTGAAAATTGTTTGATCCAAGCTGGCAAACTTGCCCCTAGACCTCCCATGCCATTGTTTCCAAGTTTAGAGAGTCCAAACACCAATCAAGCACCTAATTTGGCTCCTTCTCCCACTCCTAGAAATCAGAGTTCAAATGAAGCTTCCACTTCATCTCCAAGTGCCCCAAATGAGCTTCAAGAAGTCATGAAGCAATTGCAAAACCTAGGCAATGAGCTGGTTACTCTCAAAAGGCAACAAGCCCAAGGTTTTAGACCTTCTTATCAACCCCAAGCTCAGCCTAACAGGCAGCCATACCAACCACAAAGGCCTCCTAATCCAGCTTGCTGAAATATAAATCAAACAAGGCCTCCTGCCCGAGACCATTTCAGCCCTATAATCCAAATGCCATATCTGCCTCTAAGGCATTGGTGCCAACACAAAACAACATTGCCCGGGAGTATGATTGGTGTTTTCCATGCAATGAGCCTCATAACCAATCCATGTGCTTGATGGTGCTTTGAATCAAGCATTAATGGTGACAACTCTTTGGTGTGGAGGGTGAGGGCAGTCGAGGAAACAGCCAACAACAAGAAACATTCCAACAACAATCAGCCCCAAATGACACCACATTGGTAAATTGGCAAGCAGAAGATTTCTGTGGCATGAATCAAGCAGTTTCTCAAGGTGTTGCAGCCAACACAAGGTCAAAAGGAGGAATTTGGGTGAAGAACAACCATTAGCCCCAACCAATCCACAACCTTCCATGGCTCCACAAATGGTTGGCAAGCAAAATCCAATTTCAAATGCACAAGGGCAGCCAAGAACAGCCCCTAGGCCAACTCAAATACCAGTTGTTGCTGCCCACGTGCAAGGAGTGAATGTGTAAACCAAGGGACAACAAAGAGATCCTTCATCACCATTCAGTATCATTGATCAGATGAAGAAGACAAATGTCAATATATCAATGTGGGAATCCCTATCCATCCCAGGCCAAAGAGATCTGCTAGCTACTGCCATGAAGGGTGAGTCAACTTTGAATCAGCAAGTTCGGATGCAAGACAAAGTGCTTACAAATGCTACCCAGCCTGAGGGAAATCATGGAGGACAACAAGGTAAAATGTTGAAACCCCTCCTTTCATGTTTCATTGATCATTGGAAATCAGCTAGTGCACAATTGCATGATAGACTCAGGGCAAGTAGCTCGGTAATGCCTAAACAAATAGCTGATCAGCTAGGGCTCCAGTATGAAACAATATCCAAAGGGGTAGTGCAGCTAGATGGGACAGCAGTAGCAATAGTTGGAGTGATTAAAAACTTGAGTCTTACCTTGCATGCATGTCCAAATGTTGTTGTTTTACAAGATGTATCGGTCATAGACCTTCCACCACTCTTTGCCCTATGTTTGTCAAGAGACTTCACAGCCAAAATTGGAGGCTATCTTTCTGCTGATTGGTCACACATGTTGTTTAGAATGAGGTATGGAACCAAAGCTACAATCAGGTCAGAACCTATTGCAAACTTCCATATTGAGCCTTACACTCCAAGTCAGATTAATGCCAATTGCTCAGCATTTGATCAAGAAGATCACCCAAGCTCTGATGAAGCTGACACTAAGGTTGGAAGCATCCCGGATCTAACTCTTGATGAATGGGCAAACAAGATACATGCTTTTGATCCTTATCAAGAAGTAGAAGAATCTGAGCTAGGGGTCTATTGTATACACGAAGAAAATCAACCTATTCCTAGCATCACCAAGCCAAACCACAAGGATGACAATGAGGTATGGCAGCTATTTTTTGATGGATCAAGGAGTAGACAAGGTGCAGGAGGTGGAGCCATGCTTGTTTCACCTCGAGGAGTAAAGTACTATTCAGCTTTTAGATTTCAGTTTGCATGCTCCAATAACACTGCTGAATATGAAGCCTTGGTGCAAGGGATGCATTGGGCAATCAAGAAGAAAATAAAGAACTTGCAAGTCTTTGGGGACAGTGAATTGATTGTAAATCAGGTCAAGGGACAACATGCTACCAAGAATGATCTACTCAAGTGCTACAAGAACAGGGTGTGGGACCTCATGGAAGATTTTGAAGGTTTTGGCATCAAATCCATTCCTAGGAAAGAGAATCAAGTTGCTGACAGGCTTGCAGCAATAGGGGCAGCCTTTGACATTGTGGAAAGTATTCAACAAGACAAGGTATAGCCAAACATCCACGTGATTGTGAGGCCTTCAGTGCCGGATAACAATGTCAGTTGGCAAGTGTTTGAAAATGACCAGCAAATCATCCATTTCTTGCAAGAAGAAGCTGAGTTCTCAGCCAAGAATCAAGAAAAATTGGAACAGCAGTATGGTGACCAAGTGGTACAGCTGAGAACTAACAAGCTGCCCAAGGGACTTATCACTTTGGAGTCCATTTTTAATCCCAATGATCAGTTTAGAAAGGAGAAAGCAAACATTCAGGTCAAGAGAGAGGATTCAGTATCCATCTTGGTAGAAGAGAACAAACCATTGCAAATTGGAAGGATGACAACTGAACAAGAAAGGTATGAGTTCATACAGCTGTGTCAAGAGTTCCCTGATGTGTTTTCTTGGAGCTATGAAGACTTGAAAGGTTTCAATCCCAACTTAGCTCAGCATACCATCGAATTGGATCCAAATACTAAGCCTGTCAGGCAGAAACAAAGACCAATCAATCCACACATGGAGCCTCTCATGAGAAAAGAATTGGACAAGCTGATTGAGTCAAGAATCATATTCCCAATCAAGCATTCTAGTTGGGTTGCCAACTTAGTTCTAGTCAGAAAGAAGAGTGGAGAGATCAGATTGTGTGTTGACTTTAGAGACTTGAATAGAGCCTCTCTCAAGGACCATTACCCACTCCCTTCCATGGAGCAAATATTGCAGGTTGTAGCTGGTTCAGAAAGGTTCTCATTGCTAGATGGATATTCAGGCTATAATCAGATAATGGTGAAGGAAGATGACCAGTTCAAGATGGCTTTCACCACCAAATGGGGCACATATGCCTACAAGAAGATGCCATTTGGCCTATCAAATGTTGGAGCCACTTTCCAAAGGGCAATGGATATGGCATTCAAAGGGTTGATCAATAAAATAGTTCTGATATATCTTGATGACATCACTGTATTCTCCAAAAATGCAGTGGATCACCTCTTTCATCTGAGGCAGGTATTTCAGAGGTGTAGAAGATTTGGGGTATCATTGAATCCCAAAAAATGCATATTCCTGGCTCATGAGGGAAAACTTCTAGGCCATATTGTTTCAAAGGAGGGATTGATGATTGACCCAGAAAGAGTTGAAGCAATTCGAGCGTTGCCATTGCCAAGTCACAAGAAGGCTCTTCAAAGCTTCTTGGGAAGGATCAATTTTGTCCGCAGGTTTGTTCCAAACTTTGCAGCTCTCGTAAAGCCAATAACGCTGATGTTAAAAAAGAGCATGGCATTTAAGTGGACATCTGAAGGCAAGGCAAGTTTTGAGGCAATAAAAGAGGCTATATCTCAAGCTCCCACTCTCGTCAATCCAGACTTCTCCAAGGGTTTCATGCTATACGCCTTTGGTGGTGGAGACACAATTTCTGCAATCCTGGCACAACAAAACAAAGAAGGATTAGAACAACCAGTTGCTTTCTTCAGTCAAGGCTTGGAGGAATACGAAACTAGGTACTCTTTCATTGAAAAGCATGTACTTGCAGTGATCAGGAGTTTAAAGAAATTCAAGCACCTAGTCTCAAACAACAAGATCCAATTATTGGTCTCTCATGCGGGAGTCAAGGACTTCCTTCTAAACAAGGATCTGAATGAGAAACGTGCAGGATGGATAACCCATGTCATGGAATATGACATCGAGATTAAGGTCACCAAACTAGTACGTGGGAAGGGACTATGCGAACAACTAGCCTTGAGTCAGCAAGTTGAAGCAGGTAATGGAAAAGAGGCTGTCTTGGTACTACAGGATGGTCAAGAATAGGAAAATGATGATGTGCCCACTCCCTGTTGGACTCAGAATATGATACACTTCCTACAGACAGGCCTATGCCCTCCAGAAATGAGCAAAGCAAGAGGAGATACTTTAGATTACAAGCCATTCCATATGTGTTTGTTGATGGTGTTTTGTTTAAGAAAGACATCAATGGAGTTCTATTGAGGTGCATTGGGACAGGTCAAATTGAGAGGGTGTTACGAGATTTTCACGATGGAGATTCGGAGGACATTTCACCCACAGTAATGACTCTCAAGATAATGAAGGCGGGGTATTATTGGCCCACGGTGTTCGGTGGTTGTTATACATGGATAAGAAAGTGCAAAAATGTGCGCTCTTCACGGGAAAAGAAAGACTAGCAGCTTCCATTGCACCCAATTTTGGTTGACCAACCATTTATGCAATGGGGATTGGACTTCGTCGGGGTCATCAACCCAAACTCAAGCCAAGGCCACAAGTGGATTCTCACGGTGACGGACTATTTCACCAAGTGGACCAAAGCAATAGCGCTCAAAGAGGCAAGTGAGTCTAACATACTAGACTTTTATGAAGAAATAGTGACCAGGTTTGGTGTGCTGGCCACTATCATATCAGATAATGCATTAGCATTCATAGGTTCCAAGATTACAGAATGGGCTGTCAAGAATGGAATCTATTTAAGCACCTCTTCAAATTATTACCCACAGGGTAATGGACAGGCAGAGTCCACGAACAAAAAGTTGCTAAGGATCATCAGAAGAACTCTGGATGAAAACCAAAGGACATGGCATACCAAGCTAAAATCAGCATTATGGGCTGACAGGATAACACCAAAGAGGTCTACAGGTAGTTCTCCCTACAAATTGGTCTATGGGAAAGAGGCAGTATTGCCTATATCATTAGAATTTCCAGCATTGGAGCTCATGAAGCAGTTGGAGTTGTCTGAGTTCAAACCAATGGAGGCCAGGTACGCAGAGTTGATGGAATTGGAAGAAATAAGAGAACATGCAGTTCTGATGATTGAAAAGGATCAGACCTTAGTAAAAAGATGGTTTGACAAGAAGGCAGGAGCAAGGACCTTCCAGGAGGGGGACCTAGTTCTGAAATGGGATGCAGATCGGGTGAAACCTGGAAGGCATTCCAAGTTTGATGCCATTTGGAGTGGCCCCTACATGGTCACGAGATGTAAAAGTGGTAATGCCTTCCAATTGTCTGCATTGGATGGAGAAGAACTCCCGATTCCAGTTAACGGAATCTATCTTAAACATTGCTACTAAAAAGGAAAAGGTTTACCCTTGTAAATATTAGCCTAGATTTCAGTTCCTCTAAGTGCGTATGCACATTGTCTTGTTGTAGTTAGGTTTCTTTTTCCTAAGTGCTTTGGCACAGGTTTTGTCACTCTCAGGTTGAATTTCTACAGTTCAGAGTGCTCTCGAAGAATGAGTTGCGGTATCAGGATCGGGATCAGAGATCAAGTTGGTTTCAGGTTATTACTCCATGCCCAATGGATTGTTAAAAGGCCACTGATCTTCTACCTAGCAGGTAGGTGACCCAAAAAGTCACCAAAATTGTTATCCAAAATTCCCCCAAGGTAATTTTGATAACATGCATCAGATTGTCAGTCCCGAGCAAGTAGAATGATTCAAGGCCTGAAATCATGTTTTGGGGTCCCCTCGGTTTCTTTCTAACCCTCCTGTCCAAGAAGAAAACCCAACATTTTAAAAGTATGTGAAAAAGTTGCAAAGAGCCAGGCTTGAGGCCGAAATACAGAGAAAATCGACTAAGGCAGCACTAGGGACAGTTGGGACGTCGGGGCCCGAATCGGCGGCCAAAAACCGCCGGGCGGTCCCACGCATTATGCAAAGGGACATTCAAGGACATGGGGGCACGTGGGGACGAAAAAATCGAAACCATCCGAAAAAAAAAAATTGACTAAGCTGTTGTGCGGGCGATGCAGGACATCTTGGCCGTGAGTACGTGAAAGCGAAGGCGAAGGAAAAGTGAAAAGGTGAAGCGGCCCGAGAGCAAGCAATCAATCCCCATTTCGGGCGGTTCGAAGAAATTTGTCCCAGAGGCGATGCAGGACAGTTGGGACAAAGGTACGTGGAGGACGTGAACCACCTAGGATCGGCTCGAAATAGGGAACTTTTGTTTGGGACACCGGGACAAAAAAAATGCGCGTGGGCAAAAGCGAAAAGCCGAAGAGCGAGAGCCAATCAAATCTTGCCACGTGTCTTCACCGCAAAGAGGACAAAGAAGCCCGAATCGGGCGGTTCGGAGATTTTGTCCCAGGTAGTTTGGGACATCTGGGCCAAAAGTACGCGAGGGATGTGAAAAGCCGAAAGAGCCACCAACGAATCAGAACGTGCCACGTGTCAGAAGGTTGAAAAGTTGCCAAGTGCGCCCCTCAGGCCCGAACCAATAAAATAGTGCCACGTGTCCAAGTTTAAAGGCCCGAAAGGAATTTTCAGAGAATGAACCCATGGATGAATCAGAGTCTGACACGTGTCATCCAAGTGGCAGAGCACGGGAAAAACTCAAATATTTTCCCGCCGATCCGTTTTGGCCTGTTTTTTGCCCTAAATCTTCAAATCACCATATCTTTCGATCCAGAGCTCGGATTTTCACGTTCTTTATATCAATGGAAAGATGGAAAATTATCTACATGATTCTAGGGTCAATATTGAATTTTGGTTCAGTTTGGAGAGAGAAAATTGAGAAACACCTCTGGCACGTAATAATAGATAGAAGTGACGTTTCAACAACCAGCTTTAATACAACAAACAGTTCACCGTTTCTGCTAGACAGTCCACCATTTTGCCAGGATTCACCACTTCTGCCATAATGAGATGAGTTAAATGCAACCTAGAAGTGGTTGGGGTAGATCTAACTTTCCTCTCTCTTCCCTCTCTCATTCTTCCTATATATTGTAAGAGGGGCTTCTTTCTAAAGGTCAAACATTTCTGTTTTGCTCCTCCCTTCTTCTCTTTATCAGGTGAATTTGTGGAGTTCGAACCTCCCATTTGAAACTGTAATGTGACTCTTCCTCTTGGCATTTTGTAGTGTATTGTATCAATCTTTGGAGCAAGTAATGCATGTCATGGATGATTCTCAACCCTCTCTGTGTTCATTTGCATCCTCCTGGTCTTTCACTGCAAATTTTGTTATCTGTGCATGATCTTGCATCACATTTGAATGGTCTATGTTTATTGGCAAGATAGGTGTTCTTCATTCCTCGGTGCATCACCTCTATTAGCTTAGGTTTATTTTTATGCATCTTCTTACCCTGTCTCCTTGGCAAGTTAGATTAGGTTTTGAGTAAACCCTCTACATTTTTCATGTGCATCTAAACAGAGGAATAGGAACCAGCCTTCTCTGGAGATTCCTTTCTCATTTTGCAAGTCCCACACTTGGAGAAAGGATTCAATGTTATGTAATCACACTGCTTGGATGCTAGTATGATCAACCCTAAACCCTATACCTTAAACCCTAAATCTCAAATAATAAATACTAAACCCTAAATTTTAACCCCTAAACCTTGATGCCTAAAGACTAAACCCTAAACACTAAAATATAAACCCTAAACCCTAAACCTTAAACCATAAAAAGTGAAACCTAGACCCCGATCCTTAAACCCTTAACACCATAAACCCTAAACATTAAACCCTAGATAATATATCCTATATTGTTATCCCTAAACCCTAAAACCTTAACACTTAAACATTAACCCTAAACCCTAAAAAATTACCCCTAAATCCTAAACACTAAACCATAAACATTAAACCCCAAATCTTAATCCATAAACCCTAAAAACTAAAGACTAAATCCTAAACCGCATAAACCCTAAATTTTTAGCCCTAAACCATAAACCATAAACCCTAAACCTGATAACCTAAACTCTAAATCCTAAACCCTAAACCCTAAACACTAAACCGTGAGACCTAAATCCAAAAACCTAAATCATTACCCTAATCACTAAACCCTAAATCATGAGCCTTAAATCCTAAACACTAATCCCTAAAAAACTAAACACTAAACCCTATGCCCTAAGCTCTAAACCATAAACTATAAATCCTAAACACTAAAACCTAAATCGTAAACCCACTAAAACCTAAACCCTAAACACTAAACCCTAAACCCTAAACCATGAGCCCTAAACCCTAAACACAAAACTCTAACAATTAAACCCTAAATCCTAAAACCTAAACCCTAAAAACTAAACCTAAATCGTAAAACCCATAAACCCTAAACCTTTAAACCTAAACCAAAACCATAAACCCTAAACCCTAAACCCCGAGCACTAAACCCTAAACACTAAATCCTAACAGATAATAACTAAACCCTAAACCCTAAACCCTAAACCCTAACCCGTGAGCCCTAAATCCTAAACACTAAACCCTAAAAACTAAACACTAAACCATAGGTTATAAAATCTAAACGCTAAAGTATAAATCCTAAACACTAAAACCTAAATAGTAAACCCACCAATCCCTAAATCCTAAACCCTCGGCCATGAAACCTAAACCACGAGAATTAAACAAGTAGAACCTAAACCCCAAACACTAAATATTAAACCCTAAACCCTAAACCCTAAATATTAACACTAAACCATAAACCATAAACAAATAAACCCTATACTCTAAACCCTAAAAATAAAACCTAAACCTGAAACCATAAACCCTAAACCCTAAACCCTAAACCTTAAACCATAAAAAGTGAAACCTAGACCACGATCCTTAAACCCTTAACACCATAAACCCTATATAATATATCCTATATTGTTATCCCTAAACCCTAAAACCTTAACCCTTAAACATTAAACCTAAACCCTAAACACTTACCCCTAAAGCCTAAACACTAAACCATAAACATTAAACCCTAAATCTTAAACCTTAAACCCTAAAAACTAAAGCCTAAATCCTAAACTACATAAACCCTAAATGTTTAGCCCTAAACCATAAACCATAAACCCTAAACCTGATACCCTAAACTCTAAATCCTAAACCCTAAACCCTAAACACTAAACCCCGAGACCTAAATCCAAAACCCTAAATCATTACCCCTAATCACTAAACCCTAAATCATGAGCCTTAAATCCTAAACACTAAACCCTAAAAACTAAACACTAAACCCTATGCCCTAAACTCTAAACCCTAAACTATAAATCCTAAGCACTAAAACCTAAACCGTAAACCCACTAAAACTTAAACCCTAAACACTAAACCCTAAACCCTAAACCATGAGCCCTAAACCCTAAACACTAAACCCTAACCAACAAACCCTAAATCCTAAATCCTAAACCCTAAAAACTAAACCATAAATCGTAAACCCCATAAACCCTAAACCTTTAAATCTAAACCAAAACCAAAAACCCTAAACCCCGAGCGCTAAACCTAAACCCTAAATCCTAACAGATAATCACTAAACCCTAAACCCTAAACCCTAACCCATGAGCCCTAAATCCTAAACACTAAACCCTAAAAACTAAACACTAAACCCTAGGTTGTAAAATCTAAACCCTAAACACTAAACCCTAAAGTATAAATCCTAAACACTAAAACCTAAATAGTAAACCCACCAATCCCTAAACCCTAAACCCTTAGCCATGAACCCTAAACCCTGAGAATTAAACACTAGAACCTAAACCCCAAACACTAAATATTAAACCCTAGACCCTAAACCCTAAATATTATACACTAAACCATAAACCATAAAAAGTTTAACCCTATACTCTAAACCCTAAAAACAAAACCCTAAACCCTAAACCCTAAACCCTAACCACTAAATCCTAACCCTTAAACCCTAAACTTAAAACCCTAAATCTTGAGTCTCAAACCATGAACCCTAAACCTTATACCCTAACCCGTAATGCCTATGCCCTAAACTGTAAACCCTAAACCATATACCGTAAAACCTTAACCCTAATCCTTAAATCCTAAACCCTAAACCCTAAACACTAAACTCTAAACCCTAAACCCAAAACACTAAACCCTAAAATCTCGGCCATGAACCCTAATCCTTGAGAAGTAAACAATAAAAACTAAAACCTCAACACTAAATATTAAACCCCAAGCACTAAACCCTACATATTATACCCTAAACCATAAACCATAAACCATAAACCCTATAATTTAAACAATAAAACCAAAACCCTAAACCCTAAACCCAAAACCCTAAGCCCTACATCCTAAACACTAAACCCTAAACCTTAAACCCTAAATCTTGAGACCTAAACCATGAACCCTAAACATTAAACCCTAACCCCTAACTCCTATACCCCAAACCCTAAACCCTAAATCCTATACCATAAAACCTTAACCCTAATAAATAAATACTAAAACCTAAACACTAAACCCTAAAAACTAAACAATAAACCTAAGACCTAAAACCTAAAAAATAAACCATAAAAATAAATCCTAGAAACTAAAACCTAAACTATAAACCCCCTAAAACCTAAACCCTCAGCCTTAAAACCTAAACCCTAAACCTTGAGCCCTAAACCCTAAACCCTAAACACTAAATATTAAACCCTAAACCCAAAAAAAAATCTTCAACACTAAACCCTAAAGGCTAAGCTCTGAGCACAAAACCCTAATCAATAGAACCTTATCCCTAAACTCTAAACCCTAAACCCATAGCCCTAAACTCCAAACCCTAAACACTAAACCCTAAACCCTGTAAAACACGAACCCCATAAATCCTATACTCTAAACACTAAAATCTAAACCTAAATCCTAAATGATAAAACCTAAAAACTAAACTATAAATCATAAAATCCCTAAACCCTAAAATCTAAACCCTGAGCCCTAAACCCTAAACCCATAGTGAATAAATCCTAAACCTTAAACCCTAACCCCTAAAAATGATGCCCTTAACCCTAAACCCTATACCATATACCGTAAAACCTTAACCATAATACCTAAATCCTATACACTAAACACTAAACCCTAAACCCTAAACTCTAAACCATTATCCCTAAACCCTAAACCCTTATCACTAAACCTTAAACCCATAGCCCTAAACCTTAAATCATAAACCCTAAACCATAACCCCTAAACACTAAACCCTAAACCCTAAACCCTAAACCCTAAACCCTTATCCCTAAACCCTAAACCTTAGATCGTTAGCCCTAAATCTTAAACACTAAACCATAAAAACTAAACCCTAAACACTAAGCCCTAAACCCTAAACACTAAACCATGAACCATAAATCCTAATCACTAAAACCCAAACCGTAAACCCCTAAACCCTACACCGTCACCTTAAACCCTAAACCCTAAATGTTGAGACCTAAACCCTAAGCCCTAAACCCTAAACCCTTATCCCTAAACAATAAATCCATAGCCCTAAAATGTAAACCCTTAGCCTTAAACCCTAAACTTTAAATAGTAAACCCTAAACCCTAAACCTTAAATCTCAAACCCTAAACCTTAAACTCTAAATCGTAAATAATTAAAAGTAAACCATAAATGTAAACCCTAAACCTTGATGCCTAAAGACTAAACACTAAACACTAAAATATAAACCCCAAAACCTAAACCTTAAACCATAAACGGTGAAAACCAGACCACGATCCTTAAACCCTAAACACCCAAAACCATAAACATTAACCCCTATATAATATATCCTATATTGTTATCCCTAAATCCTAAACCCTAAATCGTTAGCCCTAAATCATAAACTCTAAACCATAAACCCCGAGCCACAGAACACTAACCACTAAACCATAAATCCTAAACATTAAAACCGAAACTATAACCCCTTAAACCCTAGGGACATGTTAGCCTTAAACCCTAATACCTAAACCCTAATCCCTAAACAATAAACCCATATCCATAAAATGTAAACCCTTAGCCCTAAACCCTAAACCGTAAATAGTAAACCCTAAACCCTAAATCTTAAACCCTAAACCATAAAACTAAAACCCTAAATCTTAAATAATAAATACTAAACCCTAAATATTAAACCCTAAACCTTGATGCCTAAAGACTAAATCGTAAACACTAAAATATAAACCCTAAACCCTAAACCCTAAACCTTAAACCGTAAACAATGAAACCTAGACCCTGATCCTTAAACCCTAAACATTAAATGCTATATAATATATCCTATATTGTTATCCCTAAACCCTAAGCCCTTAACCTTAAACATTAACCCTAAACCCTTACCCCTAAACCCTAAACACTAAACCATAAATATTAAACCCTAAATCCTAAACCCTAAACCCTAAAAACTAAAGCCTAAATCCTAAACCCCATAAACCCTAAACATTTAGCCCTAAACCATAAACCATAAATCATAAACCCGATACCCTAAACCCTTAAACCTAAATCCTAAACCCTAAACCCAAAACCACCGAGCCCTAAATCCAAAACCCTAAATCATTACCCGTAATCACTAAACCCCAAACGCTAAACCCTAAATCATGAGCCCTAAATCCTAAACACTAAACCCTAGACCCTACACACTAAAACCATAGGCCCTAAACTCTAAACCCTAAACTATAAATCCTAAACACTAAAACCTAAACCGTAAACAAACTAAACCCTAAACACTAAACCGTAAACCCTAAACCATGAGCCTTAAACCCTAAACACTAAACCCTAAAATTTAAACCCTAAATCCTAAAACCTAAACCCTAAAAACTAAAACCTAAATCGTAAACCCCATAAACCGTAAACCTTTAACACTAAACAAAAACCCTAAACCCTTCACCCCGAGTGCTAAACCCTAAACCCTAAATCCTAACCCCTAATCACTAAACTTTAAACCCTAAACCCTAACCTGTGAGCCCTAAATCCTAAACACTAGACACTAAAAACTAAACACTAAACCCTAGGTCAAAACTCTAAACCCTAAACAATAAACCGTAAAGTATAAATCCTAAACACTAAAACCTAAACCATAAACCCACTAATCACTTAAACCCTAAACCCTCGGCCATGAAACCTAAACCTTGAGAATTAAACACTAGAACCTAAACCCCAAAAAAAACCCTAAATATTAAACCATAAACCCTAAACCCTACATATTATACCCTAAACCATAAACCATAAACAATAAACTCTATACTCTAAACCCTAAAAAAACCTAAACCCTAAACCCTAAACTTAAAACACTATATCTTGAGTCCCAAACCATGAACCCTAAACATTATACCCTAACCCCTAATGCTTATGACTTAAACCGTAAACCCTATAACCAGTAAAACTTTAACCCTAATCCCTAAATCCTAAACCCTAAACACTAAAACATAAACCATAAACCCTAAACCACAACCCAGAAACACTAAACCCTAAACCCTCGGCCATGAACCATAATCCTTGAGAAGTAAACAATAAAACCTAAACCCCAAACACTAAATATGAAACCCCAAACCCTAAACCCTACATATTATACCCTAAACTGTAAACCATAAACCATATACCCTATACTCTAAACCCTAAAACCAAAACCATAAACCCTAAACCCTAAACCCAAATCCCTAAGACCTAAATCCTAAACACTAAACCCCAAACCTTAAACCCTAAACTTAAAACCCTAAATCTTGAGCCCTAAACCATGAACCCTAAACATTATACCCTAACCCATAATGCCTATACCCCAAACCCTAAACCCTAAACCCTATACCGTAAAACCTTAATCCTAATCCATAAATCCTAAAACCTAAACACTTAGCCATAAACCCTAGACCCTAAACCCTAAACCATAAATCCAAAACACTAAACCCTAAACCCTAAAACCTAAATTGTGATCCCTAAATTCTAAACACTAAGCCCTAAAATCTAAACCATAAACCATGAGCCCTAAACCTAAACACTAAAACCTAAACTATAAACCCCTAAACACTAAACCTTAAACCCCAAAACTAAATATTAAACCCTAAACCCAAAAAAACTAACTTTTAAACCCTAAATCCTAAACATTGAGCTCGAGCACTAAACTCTGAACCATAGAACCTTAGCCCTAAACTCTAAACCCTAAACCCCTAGCCCTAAATCCTATACGCTAAACAAGAAACCTTAAACCCTATAAAAATTGAACCACATAAATTCTAAACCCTAAACCCTAAATTCTAAGCCCTAAATCCTAAATGAGAAAACCTAAACACTAAACTATAAATCATAAACTCCCTAAACCCTAAACCCGAAACCCCGAACCCTAAACCTTAAACCCTAAACATTGAGCCCTAAACCCTAAACCCTAAATTTTGAGACATAAACCCTAAACCCAAAACTCCAAATAGTAAATATTAAACCACAAACCCTAAAGAATAAATCTTAAACGCTAAACCCTAAACATTGAGTTCGAGCACTAAACCCAAAACCTTAAGCCCTAAACCACAAACCCTATACCCTATATCGTAATCCCTAAAACCTAAAACAAAAACCTTAAACACTAAAGCCTAAACCCTAAGCCTTAAAACCTAAACCGAAAACCCTAAACCCTTAGCAATAAACTATAATAAATTATCCCTAAACCTTATAGCCTAAACCACGAGACATAAACCCTAAGCCCTAAACCCTAAACCCTAAGACCTAAACAATAAACCTAAACCCAAAACTATAAACCTTAAACCCTTAGCCTTAAACACTAAACACTAAACCCTAAACCCCAAACCCCTAACCCCTAAACCGTTAACCCAAAACACTTACTCCTAAACCCTAAACACTAAAACCTAAATCTAAAATCCTAAACCCTTAACCTTAAAACCTTATCCCTAAAGATAAAACCCACATTACCAAAATATAAACCTAAAACCTAAAACCTAAACCCTAAACCTAAAACATATAACCTAAACCGTAAATAGTGAAACCTAAACCCCGATCCTTAAACCCTAAACACCATAAATCCTAAACATTAAACCATATAACCTATATCCAATATTCTTATCCCTAAACCCTAAACCCTTAATTATTAACCCTCAACCCTAAACCCTAAACCCTAAACACCTATCCCTAAAAAAATAAATTCTAAACCTAAACAAGAAAATCTAAGCGCTAAATCCTAAACCCTAAATCATAAATCCTTATCCCTAAAACCTAAACCCTAAAAATAAACCCTTAACCCTAAAAAAAAACCTTAAACCATAAACCTTAAATCCTAAACCTTAAACCCTAAGCCCTAAAATCTAAACACAAAACCCTAAACACTAAAACCTAAATCCTAAACCCTAAAGCCTAAAAACAAAACCCTAAATCGTAAACACCATAAACACTAAACCTTTAGCCCTAAACCCTAAACCCTAAAACCTAAGACCTAAACTTTAATCCCTTAGACATAAAGCCTTAAACCCTAAGACCTAAACTCTAAATGCTAAATCCTAAACCTTAAAACCTAAACCCTAAATCCTAACCCCTAAAAAATAAACCTTAAACCCTAAACACAAAACCCTAAACTTTAAGCCCTAAAATGTAATCCTTTAGCCATAAACCTTAAACTCTACAACCTAAACCCTAAAACCTAAACCCTAAACCCTAAATCCTAAGCCATAAACCCTAAACCCTAAACCCTAAATTGTGAGCCCTAAATCCTAAAAACAAAACCCTAAACACTAAACATGAAACCCCGAGCACTAATACCTAAACCCTAAACACAAAACCTTAAACTATAAATCCTAAACACTAAAAACTAAACAGTAAAACCCACTAAACCCTCAGCCAAGAACCATAAACCTTACACACTAAACCCTAAACCTTGATAAGTATACCATAAACCTTAAACCCCAAACACTAAATATTATACCCTAAATACTAAACACTACACACTAATCCGTAAATGCTAAACTTAAAACCCTAAACCCTAAATCCTAAACCCTAAACCATAAACCTTAAACCCTAAACTTAAAACACTAAATCCTAAGCATTAAACCCTAAACCCTAAACCTTAAACCCTAACCACTAAACCCTATGTGCTAAATCCTATACCTTATACCCTATACCATAAAACCTTAACCATAATACCTAAACCCTAAACACTAATTCCTAAACCCTAAAAACTAAACCTTTAAACCTAAACCCTATATCATGAGCCCTAAATCCTTAACACTAAACACTCAAATGTAAACCTTGAGCCCTAAACCATAAACACAAAACCCTAAACCCAAAATCCTAAACACTAAAACCTAAACTGTAAACCCCCTAAACACTAAACCCTCAGTCTTAAACTCTAAAACCTAAACCTTGAGCCCTAAACCCTAATCCCTAAACCCAAAACACTAAATATTAAACCCTAAACCCAAAAACATATCTTAAACCCTAAACCCTAAATGTTGAGCTATGAGCACATTTGAACCCTAAGTCGTAGACCCTCATCCCTAAAATCTAAACCCTAAACCCCTAGCCCTAAAGCCTAACCCATAAACTCTAAACCCTAAACAATAAACCCCGAACCCCGTAAAACTTGAACCCCATAAACCCTAAACCCTAACTCCTAAATGCTAAACCTTAAACACAAAACTCTAAATCATAAATCCCCTAAACCCAAAACCCTAATTTCTTATCCCTAAACCATAAACCCTAAATCTTAAACACTAAACACCGAACCCTAAATGTTATACCACGATTCCTATATCCTAAATCAAAAACCCTAAAGACTAATCCCTAAACCATAAATTTTGAACACTAAACACTAAACCCTAAACCATAAACCCTAAACCCTAAACTCCAATGCATAAAACCTAAACCCTAAACCCTAAACCTTTATCCCTAAATAATAATCCCTAAACCCATGAGCCCTAAACTCTAAACCCATGATCCCTAAACTTTAACCTAAACCCTAAACCTTGATCCCTAAACACTAAACCCTAAACACTAAACCCTAAACCCTAAATCCTAAACCCTAAACCTGAACCCCAAACCCTAAACACCGAGAACTAAACACTAATCCCTAAATCCTAATCATTGTCAAAATTTCACCCCCCCTGGGTAATTTTGATAACATGCATCAGAATATTCAAGTCCCAGGCACATTGATTGATTCAGAGCAAACATCATGTTTCTGAGGTTCTCTCAGATATTTTTCTAACTCTCCTGTCCAGGTAGTTAGGAGCAAGCTCTGAGAAAATGTGGGAAAAGGTTGCAGAAGGCAAGAAGGTTGATCCAGAAAAAATGGTGAAAATCGGCTAAGTCCTAGTCCTAGGAGCAATTGGGACATCTGGGACAAAAAGGCGCGAACCGGCCGAACCGGGTGAAATAAGCACAAACAGTCCGAAACACAATGGGACAAGCGGGCCGCGAGTACGCGAACCGGCCGAAACGGGTGAAAATGGTCGAGGCAGTCCAAAGCAAAGTGGGACATTTGGGACAAATGGACGCGAACCGGCTGGTTCGCGCGAAATCAGCACAAGGAGCACTAAGCATTTGGGACATCCGGGATGAAAAGACGTGAAGGGCGCGAAAGAGCCGGCAGGGCCGAGAACCAACCAGATCATGCCACGTGTCTCAAGGAGAAAAGTCAAAAGTCAAAGGGCAAGTTTTAAAGGGTCAGCCCAAACCAATGGGATAGTGCCACGTGTCCCAGTAAAGGGCCCCACAAGGAAATTTCAAAGAAAAGCCCACGAAAGATGGAGGAGAGAGAATTTCTCGTCCAATCAGAGCCTGCCACGTGTCATCCAGGTGGCAGAGCACAGAAAATATTTCAAAATCTGTTTTCACCTGTTTCGTGCCCTAATTCTTCAGATCACCATAACTTTCGATCCAGAGCTCGGATTTGCACGTTCTTTATATCAACGGAAAGATGGTGAAATTCTCTAAACGATTCTGGGATCAATCTTGAGTTTTGGTGCAGTCTGAAGAGAGAAAATTGAGAAACGGCTCTGATGCGTGTTCATGGCCAGAAATGACATTCCAGCGACCAGATTTAATGCAGAATGGGTCGCATTCTCCTGTAATCCGGTCAAGGTAATAGGGTATGGGTTTGTAAGGTCCCCCATGCCAATTTAATGCACCTATAGTCATGAGGAATGGGCTTGCACGTTTTCCTATGTTTTTGTCCCCTGGGCTTGACCCATGCAATGTAAAAGCCAGATTTGGCTCATTTTGAAAAGAAGTTGTTCATTCTTTCTACTCTGCCCTCCCTTCTTTTCTTCTCTAGGGTTGAAAATGGAGTTGGAACCTCCTCCCTTGCTTTGTAATGGCATTTTTGCCTTTTACTAATGGAATGATGTTCTGTGCAAACTTCTGGAGCAACAAAACGTGTTTTGTGATGCATCCGTCCATCCTTCCTCATTTTTGCTTGTCCTCTTCTTGCTCTCTTCATTGCAGGTATCTCAGGTATGTTTGAATGTTCATTGTAGGTTTGGAGCTGTGTTAATGGAGTTTTGGGACATTTTCTCGTGTGAAATCTATCCTTGGGCTTCGTGATGCATCTGTCCATCCTTCCCATTGCTCACCTCTCTTTGTCCCATGGCGCTTTGATAGATGTCCAACATTCTCCTTCTCTGGTGTATCACCATTTTAGTGTAGGATTTTGCTGTTTTTTCCTTTCTCTCTCTCTCTGTCTCCTTGGCATGGTTAGATTAGGATTAGATTAGCTTGCTCTCGCACTGGAATAGCTTGTGGTAGGTAGTTTAGGAGTAGAACCACCTTCTCTGGAGATTCCTCTCTTGGTTTTACAAGTCCCACGCTTGGAGAGAGGTTTCCATGTTGTGCAATCACACTGGATGCCTGAACATCAACCTAGAAGCTTGATGTGCATCCAGGGGTGCTGTGATTTTGCACTAACAGTTTTGGCATGCCCGGTGGGACCTTAGAGGTCTTTCACTTCATCTTTTGCAGGTTGATGTGTTCCTGTGAAGATTTCAGCCTTTGGAGGCACTTGCAAACACATCTGGTGACTCCATCTGGTCAACAACCATCTCTGAAGTTGCAGACCTTCCTTTCCATTCATTTTCATTCATTTTCCATTCATCCTTCTTTCCATCTCTTTCATTCTTCCTCATTCTTTGAAGTTGTGCAATCATGACTTCATTTCCATCATGGATTTCATATCAACAACAACAGTATATTCCACCTCCAACAGGTTTTACAAATCCTCCAGATCAGCATGCATATTCATATGAACAGCAGTGCCAAAGTCAGTTTGGCTATGGAGCTTTCCAAGAGCAAGAGTATGCATATAATGAAGACAATCAGATGCAAGATGCTGGTCTGTTGGAGAAAATCCAAAAGATGGAGGTAAACATAGTGCAGTCCAGGGCTCAGGCACAGATGAAAGCTTTTGGAATCGGTTATGGAGCACCCTGTCCATGGGTGGGACCTTTTCCTAGGCATTACAGCCCTCGGGAGAAGCTTGACTTCATGATTGCAACGCCGCTTTGCACAAAAGTGGATTGAAGAAATAGAGGTGTATGAGAGAAGTATTCAGCAACCTTGTCAACGGGTAAGCACACCATCTCATGCCTTTCCTTTTCCTCTTTCCCAATCTATTTCATTTCAACAGTGTCAAGTTTCAAACCCTCCATCTGCTGTCCCAAGTGTTGAATCCATTTCTCCACCCCCCCGTCTTCCACCTCATCTCGATTCTTCTTTCCTTTTCCCTTCCAAATAGTCATCCCCTCCACAAGAGCTAACAGAAATACCCCCTCCTCCAAAGAAACAAGAGGTTTCACTGCCTCCACCACCACAAAAAATTGTAAAAATTAGTTGATTTTGAGCCCATTCCTCTCTGCATTCCCAATTTCATGGGGGAAGAAGGAATTGAAAAATCAGTCATCAAGGACAACAAGAGAGAGAGCCAAAAGAAAAGAAATGACAGATGACTTGAAGGTTTGGGCTACCAAATTTGGGATGACAAAGATCCCCTTGATGGTTAAGCCTACAGAAGAGGCTAAGGTTGAACAAATGGTGGTTAGGACTGATTTGGTTGCAGCGGAAGAAGAAGATCTTGCAGTCCCAACTTGTCCTCTAGAGCAACAAATTGAAGAGTTTGACTTGACAAACTTCATGCTGGAGAAGGAGTTCAATCAAGAGCAAGATTGCCTTCAAACATTAGAGGAAGGAGAAGCTGCTCCAAATCCAAAAGAAGAGGAGCACATTCTAGCTATGGAGGAGAAAAGTGCAGATCCAAGGGCTTTGAGCACAAAGCAGGCTACAGGAGAACCTTCAGTTCTTCTTTCTACTTCACCTCTCTCAAGTTCTAGTAATGAAGAGGAGTTTGATCTCTCAAACTCAATATTGGAGAGTGAAGGAAACCATGGTGGTCAGGTTGCACATCAAGAGGACACCACGGAGGAAGTTGAATACGAGCAGCAGCACAACAATGAGGCAGTTTACCTGTCAGATTTGGAGGACTGTTTTGATGGAGAAGAGCCGGTTGAGTTTTCACCATTCTCTCTTTCATCATCCACATTCCAAACACAAGAGCCTGCTGCCATGGAGGACAGCATTCATTTACAGCAGCCTGCATCTTATAGCAGCCCTTTGGAATCAAAATTGGAAGACTTTAATCTTCCATGTTCTTCATTGGAGGAAGAGAAAGGACAGAAGAATTTCACCATTTCTTCCACATCATCCATTCAAGAGGGTCTACAAGAAGACTCCATTCTTGGAGTTGAAAATCACAGCAATGGGCATACTCAAAGGACCATACCTTGCCCAATCAGGTATTTGGCTTCATTGGAGCCAAAGGAGAAGCCACAACCAGTCATGCTTGCTTCTGAGCATGAGGATGAGCTACAAAGTACCAAGGATCAGCTGCCATACCTCTCCAATCCAAATGCAGAGCAACTAAAAGAGGTATTGGATTTTTCAGTTGATACCTTGATGATTTGGATAGAAGACCAGCTTCTTGTTGATTTTCCATCCATCCAAACAGCCATGATCAGTGCCAAATCAATTGCATGGCTGCCAATTTTGAAGAAAGGAAGCTATTTCTCACAACCAGTTGCAGGGTTTGTTTAGCTTGCCTTTGCTTCCAGCTAGAGTAGAGTAGGTAGATTTGCTTTCAGTAGAAGAAGTGCTCGTGCACACTCTGCATGTTCCATTTGGGGCATGTATGATTTTCAGTTCTGTACATAGTTTTGGTGTTGCTGGTTTTGCTCTGGCACAGTTCATTTCAGTGGTTTTGGTGAGAACAACTCCATGCCCGGTGGTTTCCAAGTGGCTCAGAGGGGAGATTTTCAAGTTCAGATCAGTTTTCAGGCTTGCTTATGACTCCATGCCCAATGGATTGCTTCAGGCTACTGGTCTTTTCATCTAGCAGGCAGATGACCCCACTGAGTCGCCAAACTGTTGTCAAAATTTCACCCCCCCTGGGTAATTTTGATAACATGCATCAGAATATTCAAGTCCCAGGCACATTGATTGATTCAGAGCAAACATCATGTTTCTGAGGTTCTCTCAGATATTTTTCTAACTCTCCTGTCCAGGTAGTTAGGAGCAAGCTCTGAGAAAATGCGGGAAAAGGTTGCAGAAGGCAAGAAGGTTGATCCAGAAAAAATGGTGAAAATCGGCTAAGTCCTAGTCCTAGGAGCAATTGGGACATCCGGGACAAAAGGCGTGAACCGCCCGAACCGGGCGAAATAAGCACAAACAAAATTCTGAAACACAATGGGACAAGCGGGCCGCGAGTACGCGAACCGGCCGAAATGGGCAAAAATGGTCGAGGCAGTCCAAAGCAAAGTGGGACATTTGGGACAAATGGACGTGAACCGGCCGGTTCGTGTGAAATCAGCACAAGGAGCACTAAGCATTTGGGACATCCGGGATGAAAAGACGCGAAGGGCGTGAAAGAGCCGGCAGGGCCGAGAACCAACCAGATCATGCCACGTGTCTCAAGGAGAAAAGTCAAAAGTCAAAGGGCAAGTTTTAAAGGGTCAGCCCGAACCAATGGGATAGTGCCACGTGTCCCAGTAAAGGGCCCCACAAGGAAATTTCAAAGGAAAGCCCACGAAAGATAGAGGAGAGAGAATTTCTCATCCAATCAGAGCCTGCCATGTGTCATCCAGGTGGCAGAGCGCGGAAAATATTTCAAAATCCGTTTTCACCTGTTTCGTGCCCTAATTCTTCAGATCACCATAACTTTCGATCCAGAGCTCGATTTGCACGTTCTTTATATCAACGGAAAGCTGGTGAAATTCTCTAAACGATTCTGGGATCAATCTTGAGTTTTGGTGCAGTCTAAAGAGAGAAAATTGAGAAACGGATCTGATGCGTGTTCATGGCCAGAAATGACATTCCAGCGACCAGATTTAATGCAGAATGGGTCGCATTCTCCTGTAATCCGGTCAAGGTAATAGGGTATGGGTTTGTAAGGTCCCCCATGCTAATTTAATGCACCTGTAGTCATGAGGAATGGGCTTGCACATTTTCCTACGTTTTTGTCCCCTGGGCTTGACCCATGCAATGTAAAAGCCAGATTTGGCTCATTTTGAAAAGAAGTTGTTCATTCTTTCTGCTCTGCCCTCCCTTCTTTTCTTCTCTAGGGTTGAAAATGGAGTTGGAACCTCCTCCCTTGCTCTGTAATGGCGTTTTTGCCTTTTACTAATGGAATGATGTTCTGTGCAAACTTCTGGAGCAACAAAACGTGTTTTGTGATGCATCTGTCCATCCTTCCTCGTTTTTGCTTGTCCTCTTCTTGCCTCTCTTCATTGCAGGTATCTGTGCATGTTTGAATGTTCATTGCAGGTTTGGAGCTGTGTTCATGGAGTTTTGGGACATTTTCTGTGTGAAATCTATCCTTGGGCCTGTGATGCATCTATCCATCCTTCCCATTGCTCACCTCTCTTTATCCCATGGCAGTTTTGATAGATGTCCAACATTCTCCTTCTCTGGTGTATCACCGTTTTAGTGTAGGCTTTTGCTATTTTTTTCCTTTCTCTCTCTCTCTCTGTCTCCTTGGCATGGTTAGATTAGGATTAGATTAGCTTGCCGCACTGGAATAGCTTGTGGCGGGGTAGTTTAGGAGCAGGAAACCACCCTTCTCTGGAGATTCCTCTCTCGGTTTTACAAGTCCCACGCTTGAGAGAGGTTTCCATGTTGTGTAATCACACCGGATGCCCGAACATCAACCTAGAAGCCTGATGTGCATCCAAGGGTCTTTGTGATTTTCTAACACTAACCCCTAAACACTAAACCCTAAAACTTAAACCCCAAACCCTAAATCATGAGCCCTAATCCTAAACACTAAACCCTAACACCTAAACACTAAAACCTGAGCCCTAAAACATAAACATTATACCCTAAATAATAAACCCAATAAACATTAAACACTCAGACATAATCGTAAACCTAAAACACTAAATCCTAAACCTTGAAAAGTAAACCATAAACCCTAAACCCAAAACACTAAATATTAAATGCTAAATATTTAACACTAAAGCATAAACCATAAACCATAAACCCTAAACCATAAACCCTAAAAACTAAACCCTAAATCCTAAACCATAAACCTTAAACCCTAAACACTAAAAATTAATCCCTAAACCCTTAGCCCAAAACCCTTAACCCTAAACACTAAACCTTAAAAATTAACCCCTAAACTTCATGCCCTAAACCTTAAACCCTAAACACTACACCGTTAAACCTTAACCTAATACCTAAATCCCAAATACTAAACACTAAACCCTAAAGCATAAAGCCTAAACACTAAAGCCTAAACCTTAAATCCTAAACCCTTATCCTAAATAGTTATCCCTATATACTAAAAACTAAACCCTAAACCCCGAGCCCTAAAATATAAATCCTAAACACTAAAACCTAAACTTTAAACCCCATAAACCCTAAACCATCAACCTTGAACCCTAAACCCTAAACCCTAAGACCTAAACCCTAAGCCCTAAACCCTAAACCCTAAGCCCTAAACAATAAACCCATAGCCCTAAAATTTAAACCATAAGCCCTAAACCCTAAACCACAAAAAGTAAACCCAAAACCCTTAGCCCTAAACCCTAAACCCTAACCCCTAAACCCTAAATCTTAAATCATAAAACCTAAGCCCTAAAATCTAAACCCTAAACCTTGATGCCTAAAAACTAAACCCTAAACACTAAAATATAAACCCTAAACCCTAAACCCTAAACATTAACCCTAATACTTAAACCCTAAACACCCAAAACGTAAACATTAAACCCTAAACCCTATATCCTATATTGTTATACCTAAACCCTAAACCCTTATCCCTTAACCTAAACCAAAACCATAAACACTAAACCCTAAACCCTAAATGCTAAACCCCATCCCTAAACCCTAAGCACTAAACCCTAAACATTAAACCCTAAATTCTAAACCCTAAACCCTAAAAACTAAACCCTAAATAGTAAACCCCATAAACCCTAAACCTTTAGCCCTAAACAATAAACCCTAAACCCTAAACCCTAAACCATGAGCCCTAAACCCTAAACCATAAATCCTAACCCCTAATCACTAAATCCTAAACACTAAACCCTAAATAGTGAGCCCTAAATCCTAAACACTAAACCAAAAACACTAAACACTAAATCCTAGGCCCTAAACTCTGAACCCTAAATGTAAAACCCTAAACTGTAAATACTAAACACTAAAACCTAAACCGTAAAGATACTAATCGCTAAACCCTAAACCCTCTCCCATTAACAACAAACCTTGAAAGTAAACACTAAAACCTAAACCCAAAACACTAAATATTAAAACCTAAACAATAAACCATGCATATTATACCCTAAAATGTAAACCATAAACCATACACCCTAAACTCTAAAGCCTAAAACCAAAACCCTAATCCCTAAACCCTAAACCCTAAACCCTAAACACTAAATCATAAACACTAAGTCTTAAACCTTAAACCCTAAAATTAAAACATTAAATCTTGAGTCCTAACCCATGAACCCTAAACCTTAAACTCTATCCTCTAATGCATATGCCATAAACCCTAACCCCTAAACCCTATACTGGTAAAAATTTAACCCTAATCCCTAAATCCTAAACACTAAACACTAAACCATAAACCATAAACCATAAACCATAAAAACCCTAAATCCTAACCCCTAAACACTAAACCCTAAACCCTAAATACTAAACCCTAAACCCTTATCCCTAAATCCTAAACAATAAACCCTAAAAACTAAACCATAAACCCTGAGCCCTAAACCCTAAACACTAAACCCTAAACCATAAATCCTAAACACTAAAACCTAAACTGTAAACCCCTAAACCCTAAACCCTTAGCCTTAAACCCTAAACCCTAAACCTTGAGCCCTAAACCCTAAACCCCAAACACTAAATATTAAACCCTAAACCCAAAAAAATAATATTTAAACCCTAAACCTTAAATGCTGAGATCTTAACACTAAACCCTAAACCATAGAACCTTAGCCCTAAATTTGAAACGCTAAACCCTAGCCTTAAACCCTATACCCTAAACTCTAAACCCTAAAGACTAAACTCGAACCACCAAAACTTGAAAACCATAAATCCTAAACCCTAAACCATAAATTCTAAGCCCTAAATCCTAAATGATAAAACCTAAACACTAAACTATAAATCATAAACTCCCTAAACCATAAAACCTAAACCACAGCCCTAAACCCTAAACCGTAAACCTTGTGTTAGTGTAAAATCACAAAGACACCCATAGATGCTTGATCGGGCTTCTAGGTTGATCACTCTAGTATCCAGTGTGATTACACAACATTGAATCCTTTCTTTGAGTGTGTGACTCGTGAAAATGAGAAAGGAATCTCCAGAAAGGCTGGTTCCTCTTCCTAAACTACTCCTTACAAGCTATTCCTATGCAGAAAGCTAATCTAAACCTAATCTAACCATGCCAAGGAGACAGAGAGAGAGAAAAGGGAAAAACAACAAAATCCTACACTAAAATGGTGATACACCAGAGAAGGAGAAATGTTGAACATCTATCAAAACTGCCATGGGACAAGGAGAGGTGAGCGATGGGAAGGATGGATAGATGCATCACAGCCCAAGGATATATTTCACACGAGAAAATGTCCCAAACTCCATGAACACAGCTCCAAACCTATAATGAACGTTCAAACGTGCACAAGTACCTATAATGAAGAGAGGTAAGAAGAGAACAAGTGAAAAATGAGCAAGGATGGATAGATGCATCACAAAAAACATTTTTGTTGCTCCAGAAGTTTGTAAAACATCATTTCAATAGTAAAAGGGAAAAATGCCATTACAGAGAAAGGGAGGAGGTTCAAACTCCATTTTCAACCCTAGAGAAGAAAAGAAGGGAGGGCAGAGCCGAAAAGATGAACAACTTGTAATGTCTAACCCTTAGAAAGAAGCCCCTCTTTACAATATATAGGAAGAATGAGAGAGGGAAGAGAGAGGAAAGTCAGATCTACCCCAACCACTTCCAGGTCACATTTAGTTTATCTCATTATGGTGGTAGGTGAGAACCCTGGAAAAATGGTGGACTATCTAGCGAAAACGGTGAGTCATCATTGTATTAAAAGCTTTGGTTGTTGAAATGTCACTTATGTCTATTATCACGCACTTTGAGAGATGTTTTCTTTATTTTATCTCTCCAAACTGAACCAAAATGCAAGATTGACCCCGGAATCATGCAAATAATTTTTCCATCTTTCCAATGATAGAAAGAACGTGCAAATATAAGCTCTAGATCAAAAGATATGGGGGTCTGAAGTTTGAGAGCAAAAACGCCCCAAGAAATGGATCGGCAGGCAAAAATTTGAATTTTTCCGCACTCTGTGCAGTCGGACGCCACATGGCAAGCACTGATTATATGATAAATTCTCTCTCCTCTACCTCCCGTGGGTTTCCCTTTGAAAATTTTGAATTTTCTTACACTTTGGAAAAAAATTCATTTTCCCCCACCCCGCCACTTGAGACACGTGGCATCATTTGGTTCGTCGATAGGGGGCGGGAAAACCTTTACCTTTTAGTTTTTGGCCAAATTTTTTTCTAAATTTTCTAAGTCCTCCCGAGCTCTACACTCCCTACTCCATAGGGTGCACGTGTCCTATGTCTATTGGCTCTGGCCGACCCTTCAAACCTTGCTCTTTGAACTTTTGGGCCCAAAAACACTTAATCAAATTTTTATTGCTCCTCCCCTTGTGACACGCGTCACATTCTAATTCATTGGCAGCTTTTTCGGGTCTTCGCATCCTCGCGTATTTTCATCCCAATTATCCCAGAATTCCTAGGACAAATTTCTCCGATCCGCCCGATATGGACTGACTTGCACCAAACCGGCCGATCCGCGTCTTTCGTGTACTTTTGTCCCAACTGTCCCAACTACGTGAAACAAAGACTTAGGCAATGTTTTCCATTTTTTGGCCGAATCAGCTTTTTGTGTCCCGCGTGTACCTACGGCCCAGATGTCCCAATTGCTATGTGGACCACCTGGAAGCTTTTCGGCCGGTTCGCGCCCCGACATCCCAACTGTCCCAAGGACCGCCTGGACTAGGACTTAGCTGATTTTCATGATTTTTTCTGCCCCAAGCTTGTTTTTGCAACTTTTTCACCTTTCTCTAACCTGTTGGGTTTTCTTCTTGGACAGGAGAGTTAGAAAGAAACCGAGGGGACCCCAGAAACATGATTTCAGGCCTTGAATCACTCTATTTGCCTGGGACTTGAATATTCTGATGCATGTTATCAAAATTACCACCCTGGGTGAATTTTGGATAACAATTTAGCGACTTCAATGGGGTCATCTTCTGCTAGATGAAGTTACCATTGCTCTGAAGCATCCATTGGGCATGGAGTCATGATTTGTAACTGTAAATGATCTGAACTTTGAAAACTTCCCTCTGAACCACTTGAATCCCACTGGACATGGAGTTGTTCTCACCAAAATGCCACTGGAATGAACTGTGCAAGAGTAAAACCAGCACCACAAAAACTATGTACAGAACTGAAAATCATACATGCTCTAAATGAAACATGCAGAGTGTGCACAAGCACTTCTTCTACTGAAAGCAAACCTACCTACTCTATTCTAACTAGAGCAAAGGAATGCTAAACAAACCCTGCAATTGGTTGTGAGAAATAGCTTCCCTTTATCAAAAGTGGCAGCCATGCAATTGATTTGGCATTGAACATGGCTGATTGGATGAATGGAAAATCAACAAGAAGCTGGTCTTCCACCCAAATCATCAAGGTATCAGCTGAAGGCAAATTTAATACCTCTTTTAGTTGCTCTGCATTTGGATTGAAGAGGTATGACAGCTGATCCTTGGTACTTTTTAGCTCATCCTCATGCTCAGAAGCAAGCATGACTGGTTGTGACTTCTCCTTTGGCTCCAATGAAGCCAAATACCTGATTGGGCAAGGTCTGATCCATTTGATATGCCCATAGCTCTAATTTTTAACTCCAAGAATGGAGTTCTCTTGTAAACCTTGAATGGATGGTGTGGAAGAAATGGTGAAATTCCTTTTTCCTTTCTCTTCCTCGAATGAAGAACATGAAAGATTAAAATCTTCCAATCTTGGTTCGAAGAGCTGCTTTATAGGATGCGAGGCAATTGCAAATGAATGTTCTCTTTCATGATAGTAGACTCTTGTGTTTGGAATGTGGATGATGAAAGAGAGAATGGTGGAAACTCAACCGGCTCTTCTCCATCAAAACAGTCCTCCAAATCTGACAGATAAACTGCCTCATGGTTGTCCTGCTGCAAATGTTCAATCTCTCCCATGGTGTTCTCTTGATCTGTAACTTGACCACCATGGTTTCTTTCTCCCTCCAACATTGAGTTTGAGAGATCAAACTCCTCTTCAGTACTAGAACTTGAGAGAGGTGAAGTAGAAAGAAGAACTGAAGGTTCTCCTGTAGCCTGCTTTGTGCTCAAAGCCCTTGGATTTGTAATTTTCTCCTCCACAACTGGAATGTGCTCCTCTTCTTTTGGATTTGGAGCAGCTTCTCCTTCTTCTAATGTTTGAAGACAATCTTGCTCTTGATTGAAATCTTCCTCCAGCATGAAGTTTGTCAAGTCAAACTCTTCAATCTGCTGCTCTAGAGGACAAGTTGGGACTGCAAGATCTTCTTCTGAGCTTTCTTCCTTTATGGCTGATTGTGCAACTTGAATTAAATCAGAATTCCCTTCAAATAGAGTGCCAACATGGACACTCATTTCGAGTAAACTTCTAATATTCTTCTTCTTTTTTCTCTTCTTCTGCTGCCACAAAATCAGTCTTAACCACCATTTGTTCTCCAACCTGTAACCTCTTACGTAGGTTTAACCATCGGGGGATCTTTGTCATCCCAAACTTGGTAGCCTAAACCCTCAAGTTGTCTGTCATTTCTTTTTCATTGGGCTCCTCTTCTTGCTACCCTTCATGACTGATTTTTACAATTTCTTCTTCCCCACATGGAATTGGGAATGCAAGATGAGGGGGGGTTGAAACTTGATTGATTTGGCAATTTTTGTGGTGGTAGAGGAGTTGAAACCTCTTGTTTCTTTAGGGAGAGTGTATTTATTTTAGCTCTTGTGGAGGAGATGACTGTTGTTTGGAAGGAAAAAGGAAAGAAGAATTAAGGTGTGGTGGAAGACGAGAGGTGGAGACATGGGATCAACATTTGGGACAGCAGATGGGGTTTGCAATTCCAAATGAGATGATGCTACTTGAGTAATGGGAAGAGAAAAGCCAGATGATGGTGTAGAACTTGCCCATTGAAAAGGTTGTTCAACAACAAGTGTATAGGCCTCTATTTCTACTGTCCATTGTGTAAGTTGGGGCAGCAACTTCATCATGAAGTCTAGCTTCTCTTGAGGGCTGAAGTGTTTTGGAAAAGGGCCTCCCCATGGACAAGGAGTCCTGCAACCAATTCTGAAAGATCTCATTTGAGTTGTTGCTCTGGACTGCACCATCTTTACCTCCATCTTTTGGATTTTCTCTAACAAACCAGCATCTTGCATCTGATTGTCTTCATTATATTCATACTCTTGCTCTTGGAAATGTCCATAGCCAAACTGATTTTGGCATTGCTACTCATATGGGTATGCATGCTGATTTTGAATTTGTTCAAAATGCTGATTTGGAGGATTTGTAAAACATGTTGGAGGTGTGATATACTACTGTTGTAAATGTGAGTTCCATGATGGAAATGAAGTCATGATTGCACAACTTCATGGAATGGAAAAGAATGAAAGAGATGGAAAGAAGGATGGATGGGAATGGATGAAAAATAGGTCTGCAACTTCATAAATGGGTTGTTGATCAGATGGAGTTGCCAGATGTGTTTGCAAGTGCCTCCAAAGGATGAAAACTTCATAGGAACACACCAACCTACAAAATATAAAGTGGAAGACCTCTAAGGTCCCACTGGGCATTCTAAAACTATTAGTGCAAAATCACAGCACCCCGGATGCTTTGATCGGGCTTCTAGGTTGATCACTCTAGCATCAAGTGTGATTGCACAACATTGAATCCTTTCTTTAAGTGTGGGACTCATGAAAATGAGAAAGGAATCTCCAAAGAAGGCTGGTTCCTCTTCCTAAACTACCTGCCACAAGCTATTCTAGTGCAGGAAAGCTAATCTAAACCTAATCTAACCATGCCAAGGAGAGACAGAGAGAGAGAGAGAGAAAAGGGAAAAACAACAAAAGCCTACACTAAAACGGTGATACACAAAGAAGGAGAAATGTTGAACATCTACCAAAACTGCCATGGGACAAGGAGAGGTGAGCAATGGGAAGGATAGACAGGATGCATCATAGGCCCAAGGATAGATTTCACATGAGAAAATATCCCAAAACTTCATGAACACAAAATCTAAACCTGCAATGAACATTCAAATGTGCACAAGTACCTCTGCAATGAAGAGAGGCAAGAAGACAACAAAAAAAAATGAGCAAGGATGGATAGATGCATCACAAAACACGTTTTTGTTACTCTAGAAGTTTGTACAGAACATCATTTCAATAGTAAAAGGCAAAAATTCCATTACAGAGCAAGGGAGGAGGTTTGAACTCCATTTTTAACCCTAGAGAAGAAAAGAAGGGAGGGTAGAGCCAAAAATATGAACAACTTGTAATGTCTAACCCTTAGAAAGAAGCCCCTCTTTACAATATATAGGAGAATGAGAGATGGAAGAGAGAGGAAATTCATATCTACCCCAACCACTTCCGAGTCACATTTACTTTATCTCATTATGGTGGCGGTGAGAACCTAGGAAAATCATGGGTGTCTAGCAAAAGCGACAAGTATCTGCATTTGTATTAAAGCTGGTTGTTGAAACATCACTTCTGTCTATTATCACATGCCAAAGACATTTTCTGATTTTCTCTCTCCAAAATGACCCAAAATGTAGGATTGACCCTAGAATCATGCGAGATAATTTCTCCGTTTTCCAATGATATAAAGAACATGCAAATCTGAGCTCTGGATCAAAAGATATGGGGGTCTGAAGTTTTAGGGCAAAAACGGCCCAAAAAACGGATCGGCGGGCAAAAATTTGAATTTTTCCGCGCTCCGCTGGTCGGACGCCACGTGGCAAGCACTGATTGGATGAGAAATTCTCTCTCCTCTACCTCCCATGGGTTTCCCTTTGAAAATTTTGACTTTTCTTACACTTTGGAAAAAAATTCATTTTCCCCCCGTGCCCCGCCACTTGGGACACGTGGCATCATTTGGTTCGTCGACAGGGGCGCGGGGAAAACCTTTACCTTTTAGTTTTTCGGCCAAAATTTTGCTAAATTTTCTAAGTCCTCCCCAGCTCCACACTCCCTACTCTATAGGTAACGTGTCCTGTGTCTATTGGCTCGGGCTGACCCTTCAAACCTTGCCCTTTGAACTTTTGGGCCCAAAAACACTTAGTCGAAATTTTTATTGCGCCTCCCCTTGTGACACACGTCACATTCTGATTCGTTGGCAGATTTTCCGGGTCTTCATGTCCCTCGTGTATTTTTGTCCCAACTATCCTAGACTTCCTGGGACAAATTTCTCTGATCCGCCCGATATCGATTGACTTGCACCAAACCAGCCGATCCGTGTCTTTCACGTACTTTTGTCCCAACTGTCCCAACTGTGCAAAACAAAGACTTAGGCAATGTTTTCCCTTTTTCAGCTGAATCGGCTTTTTGCGTCCCACGCGTACCTACGGCCTAGATGTCCCAATTGATACGTGGACCACCTGAAAGCTTTTCAGCTGGTTCTCGCCCGAAACGTCCCAATCCCAACTGTCCCCAAGGACCTCCTGGACTAGGACTTAGTCCATTTTCATGATTTTTTCTGCCCCAAGCTTGTTTTTTGTAACTTTTTCACCTTTCTCTAACCTCGTTGGGTTTTCTTCTTGGACATGAGAGTTAGAAAGAAACCTGAGGGGACCCCGAAACATGATTTCAAGCTTTGAATCTCTCTATTTTCCTAGGACTTGAATATTCGATGCATGTTATCAAAATTATCCTAGGGGGTGAATTTTGGATAGCACCTTGATCCCTAAACCCTAAACTCTAAACACTAAATATTGAACCCTAAACCCCAAAGATTAAATCTTAAACCTTAAACCCTAAACATTGAGCTCTAAGCACTAAACCCTAAACGTTGATCCCTAAACCTTAACCCCTAAACCATAAACCCTTAACCCTATACCCTATACCCTATACAATAATCCCTAAAACCTTAAACACTAAATCCTAAACCATAAGCCTTAAAACCTAAACCCCAAAAACTAAACCCTAAGCCTTAAACCATAATAAATTATCCACAAACCTTAAACCCTAAACACTTATCCCTAAAGAATAAACCATCATTACTAAACTATAAACCCTAAAGCCTAAAGCCTAAACCCTAAAACCTGAACCGTAAAAGTGAAACCTAAACCCCGATCCTTAAACCCTATACAACGTAAATAATAAACATTAAACCCTCTACCCTATATCCATATTATTATCCCTAAACCCTAAACCCTTAATTATTAACCCTCGACCCTAAACCCTAAACCTAAACACCTATCCCTAAAACAAAAACCATAAAACCTAAATCCTTAGCCATAAACCCTAAAAAAGAAACTCTAACCGCTAAATCATAAACCCTAAATTTTAAATACTTATCCCTAAACACTAAACCCTAATCCATAAACCCTTAACACTAAAACCTAAACCCTAAACCCTAAACCCTAAACCCTAAACCTTAAATCCTAAAACCTAAACTCTAAGACCTAAACCCTAAACACTAAACCCTAAATCTAATCCCTTAGCCATAAAATTTAAACCCTAAAAACTAAACCCTAAACCCTAAACCTTAAACCCTAAATCTTAACCCCTAAAAACTAAACCGTAAACCATAAACCCAAAACCTTAAGCACTAAATTGTAATCCCTTAGCAATAAACCTTAAACCCTAAGACCTAAAACCTAAACCCTAAACCCAAAATCCTAATCCCTAAGCCCTAAACCTTGATCCCTAAACCTTAAACCCTAAATCCTAACCCCTAAACACTAAACCCTAAATTATGAGCCCTAAATCCTAAACGAGTTAACCCTAAATATTAAACCCTAAAAACTAAACACTAAACAATGAGCCCTAAACCCTAAACCCTAAACACTAAAACCTAAACCAGTAAATCTTAAACACTAAAACCTAAACCGTAAACCCACTAAACCCTAAACCCTTGAAATGAACCTTAAACCTTAATCACTAAACCCTAAATCTTGAGAAGTAAACCCCTAGACCCTAAACCCCAAACACTAAATATTAAACCCTAAACCCTACATATTAAACCCTAAACCCTAAAATCCTAAATCTTAAACCCTAAACCATAATCCTTAAATCCTAAACCCAAAACCCTAAATCTTGAGCCCTAAACCCTAAACCCTAAACCTTAAACCCTAATCCATAAACCCTATGCCTTAAACCCTAAACCCTAAACCCTAAACCCTATACCGTATACCATAAAACATTAACCCTAATCCCTAAACACTAAACCCTCAACCATAAACCCTAAACCCTAAACACTAATTCTTAAACCCTTAACCCTAAACCATAAATCATGAGCCCTAAATCCTAAAAACTAAACACTAAACACTAAACCGTAAACCCCGAGACCTAAACCCTAAACCACAAATCCTAAACACTAAATCCTAAACTATAAACTCCCTAAATGCTAAACCCTTATCCTTAAACCCTAAAACCTAAACCTTGAGCCCTAAACATTAACCTCTGAACCTAAACACTAAACCCTAAACCCTATCAAACTTGAACACCCTAAACCCTAAACTCTAATCCGTAACTCCTAAATGCTAAACCTTAAACACTAAATTGTAAATGTTAAAACCCCTAAACCCTAAAACATAAATTCTTATCCCTAAACCATAAACCTAAATCCTAAACCCTTAATGTTATACCCTAATTCCTAAACCCTAAATCAAAAACTCTAATTCTTGATCCTTAAACCATAAAGTCTAAACACTAAACACTAAACCCTAAACCCTAAACCCTAAACCCTAAAACCTAAATCCTAAAGCCTAAACCCTAAAATCCAATGCATAAAACATAAACCCTAAACCCTGAATGTTTATCCATAAACCCATGAGCCCTAAACTCTAAACCCTAAACCCTCAACCTTGATCCCTAAACACTAAACCCTAACAACTAAACCATAAACCCTTAATGCTAAACCCTAAACCCTTAACAAAAACCCTAAACACTAATCCATAAATCCTAACCCTTAAACACTAAACCCTAAAACCTAAACCCCAAACACTAAATCATGAGCCCTAATCATAAATAGTAAACCCTAAACATTAAACACTAAACAACCGAGCCCTAAACTATAAAAAATAAACACTAAACCCTAAACCATAAATCCTAAACACTAAAACCTAAACCGTAAATCCATTTAAAACTAGATCCTTGGCCATGACCGTAAACCTAAAACTCTAAACCCTAAACCTTGAAAAGTAAACCCTAAACCCCCAACACAAAATATTAAACCCTAAACCCTAAATATTTAACACTAAATCATAAACCATAAACCACAAAACCTAAACCCTAAACCATAAAACCTAATCATTAATCAATAAACCCAAAATCCTAAACCACGAGCCCTAAACCTAAACCCTAAACCTTAAACACTAACACCTAAACCTAATGCCCTAAACCCTATACCATATGAATTTAACCCTATACGTAAATTCTAAATGCTAAAAACTAAACCCTAAGCCCTAAACCCTAAACCCTTAGCCCTAAACCCTAAACCCTTAGCCCTAAACCCTAAACACTAAACCATAAACCATAAATCCTAAATACTAAAAACCTAAACTATAAACCCCTAAACCATAAACCCTCCGACTTAAACCCTAAACCCTAAACCTTAAGACCTAAAACCTAAGCCCTAAACCCTAAAACCCCTAAGCCCTAAACCCTAAACATTAAAACCTAAACTACTAAACCTAAACTATAAACCCCCTAAACCTAAACCCTTAGCCTTAAACCTAAACTATAACCCTATGAGCCCTAAACCCTAAACCCTAAACCCTTAGCCTTAAACCCTAAACTATAACCCTATGAGCCCTAAACCCTAAACCCTAAACCCTTAGCCTTAAACCCTAAACTATAAACCTATTAGCCCTAAACCCTAAACCCCAAACACTAAATATTAAACCCTAAACCTAAATAACCAAATCTTAAACCCTAAAACCTAAAATCTAAGCTCGAGCACTAAAACCTAAATTGTAGAATCATAGATCTAAAATTTAAACCCTAAACCCCTAGCCCTCAACCCTATACCATAAACTCTAAAGCTTGAACCCTATAAAATCTAAACCCCTAAATCCTACACCCTAAATCTTAAACTCTAAGCCCTAAATAATATATGATAAAACCTAAACACTAAACTATAAATCATAAACTCCCTAAACCCTAAACCCTAAACCCCGAGCCCTTAACCCTAAACCCTAAACCCCAAACACTAAACCCAAAACCTTGAGTCCTAAACCCTAAACCCTAAACTCCAAACACTAAATATTAAACCCTAAACCCTAAATAATAAATCTTAAACCCTAAACTTTAAACGTTGAGCTCTAAGCACTAAACCCTAAACCTTGATCCCTAAACCCTAAACCCTAAACCCTATACCCTATACCCTATACCTTATATCGTAATCCCTAAAACTTGAAACAATAACCATAAACACTAAATCCTAAACCATAAGGCTTAAAACCTAAACCTCAAACACTAAACCCTAAGCCCTAAACTATGATAAATTAGTCCTAAACCTTAAATCCTAAACCCTAAGACCTAAAGCATAAGACCTTAAACAAAAGCATAAACTCTAAAGCCTTATACCTAAACAATAATCACTAAACTCCAAAGCCCTAAACCCCTAACCCATAAACCGTAACCCTAAACCCTTAATCCTAAACCCTAAACCATAAACCCTAAACCCTAAACCCTACACATTAAACCCTAAACACAAAAATCTAAACCTTGAGCCCTAAACCCTAAACACTAAACCTTAAACTCTAATCCCTAAACCATAAACCCTAAACCCTAAACCCTATTCCATAAAACCTTAACCCTAATCCCTAAATCCTAAACTCTAAAACATAATCTATAAACCTAAAAACTAAATCCTAAACATGAAACCATAAATTTATAACCCTAAAATCTGAACGTTAAACCATAAACTTAAAACTATAAAATCTAAACCCTAAACACTAAACCCTAAAACCTAAGCCCTAATCTATTAACCCTAAACCCTAGAGAATATACCAAAAAAATCCATACAAGTAAAATGCTAAATCATAAACCCCGTAAACCCTAAACCATAAATTCTTATCCCTAAACCATAAACCATAAACCCTAAATCCTAAATTGTAAACCCTAAACCCTTAATGTTATACCCTAATCCCAAAACCCTAAATCCAAAACCCTAAACTCTAATCCCTAAACCATAAAGTCTGATCACTAAACACTAAACACTAAACTCCAACACATAAAACCTAAACCATAAACCCTAAATATTTATCCCTAAACCCATGAGCTTTAAACTCTAAACTCATAAGACCTAAAAGCTAAACCTTGATACCTAAACCCTAAACCCTAACCACTAAACCCTAAACACTAAACCCTAAACCCCGAGACCTAAATGCTAAAATATAAATCATAACCCCTAAAGAATAAACCCTAAACACTAAACTCTAAACCCTAAACACTAAATCATGATCCCTAAATCCTAAACACTAAACCCTAAACACTAAACACTAAACCTTGAGCCCTAAAACCCAAACCCTAAACCCTAAACAATAAATCCTAAACACTAAAACCTAAACGTTTATCCAGTAAGCCCATGAGCCCTAAACTCTAAACCCTAAACCCTAAACCTTGATCCCTAAACATTAAACCCTAACAACTAAACCGTAAACCCTTAACATTAAACCCTAAACCCTAAACCCTAAACCCTAAGACCTAAACACTAATCCATAAATCCTAAACCCTAAACACTAAACCCTAAAACCTAAACCGCAAACACTAAATCATGAGCCCTAATCCTAAATAGTAAACCCTAAATACTAAACCCTAAAAACTAAACACTAAACGCTGAGCCCTAAACTATAAACACTAAACACGAAACCCTAAACCATAAATCCTAAACACTAAAACCTAAACCGTAAATCCATTTAAAATTAGATCCTTTGCCATGACCATAAACCGAAAACTCTAAACCCTAAACCTTGAAAATTAAACCCTAAACCCCAAACACTAAATATTACACCCTAAACCCTAAACCATAAATATTAAATGTTAAAGTTTAAACCATAAACCATAAAACCTAAACCCAAAACCCCGAACACAAACCCTAAACCCTAAGCCCTAAACCCTAAACCCTAGACCCTAAACCTTAAACACTAAAACCTAAACTTAATGCCCTAAACCCTATACCCTATACCCTATACCATATGACTTTAACCCTATACGTAAATTCTAAACACTAAAAACTAAACCCTAAACCCTAAACCCTAAACATTAAACCCTAAATTGTTAGACCTAAATCCTAAAAACTAAACCATAAACAATAAACCCTGAACCCTAATCCCTAAACCCTAAACAATAAACCATAAACCATAAATGTTAAATACTAAAACCTAAACCGTAAACCCCTAAACCATAAACCCTCAGACTTAAACTCTAAACCCTAAACCTTAAGACCTAAAACCTAAGCCCTAAACCCTAAACACTAAGCCGTAAATAATAAAGCCATAGCCTAAAATGTAAACACTAGGCCCTAAACCCTAAACCATAAAAAGTAAACCCTAACCCCTAAACACTAAAAACTAAACCCCAAACCCTAAACCCTAAATCTTAAATCATAAATCCTAAAACCTAAACGGTAAACCCTAAACCCGATGCCTAAATACTAAACCCCTAACACTAAAATATAAACTCTAAACCCTAAACCCTAAAACTTAAACCATAAATGGTGAAACCTAAAACTTTATCCTTAAACCCTAAACACCTAAACTCTAACAATTAAACAATATAACCTATATCCTATATTGTTATACCTAAACCCTAAACCCTCAACCCTAAACATTAAATCCTAAACCCTAAACACTAAACCCTAAACCATAAACCATGAGCCCTAAAACCTAAACACTAAACCATAATCATTAAACCCTAAATCCTAAACCTTAAACCCTAAAAATAAACCCTAAATTGTAAACCACATAAACCCTAAACCTTTAGCCCTAAACCCTAAACCCTTAACACTAAACCATAGGCCCTAAACTCTAAACCCTAAAAATTAAACCCTAAACTATAAATCCTAAAACTAAATACTAAACTATAAACCCACTAAACCTTAAACCCTAAACCCTCAGCCATAAACCCTAAACATTGAGAAGTAAACCCTAAACCCCAAACACTAAATATTAAACCCTAAACCCCAAACACTAAATATTAAACCCTAAGCCCTATACCATAAACCATAAACCATAAACCATAAACCCTAAAACAAAAAGCCTAAACCCCAAACCCAAAACGTAAATGCTAAAAATAAACCCTAAACCTTAAACCTTAAACATAAAACACTAAATCCAGAGCCCTAAACCATGAACCCTAAACCTTAAACCCTAAACCCTAAAACCTATTCCCTAAACCATAAACCCTATACCATAATACCTTAACCCTAATCCCTAAATCCTAAACCCTAAACACTAAATCGTAAAACATAAACCCTAAACCCTAAACACTAAACACTAAAACTGAAACACTAAACCCTAAAAACTTATCCCAATGGTTAAACCCTAAATCGTGAACCCTAAATCCTAAATAGTAAACCTTACAAACTAAACCGTAAACCATGAGCCTTAAAGCCTAAACACTAAACTTTAAACCATAAATCCTATACAATAAAACCTAAACTATAAACCCCTTAAACCTTAAACCCTTAGCCTTAAACCCTAAACCCTAAACCCTAAACACTATAGAATAAATATTAAACCCTAAACTCTAAACGTTGAGCTCTAAGCACTAAACCCTAAACCTTGATCCCTAAACCCTAAACCTGATACCCTATAACTTATATCGTAATCCTTGAAACTTGAAACAAAAACCATAAAAAGTAAAGCCTAAACCCTAAGCCTTAAAACCTAAACCCCAAAACATAAACCGTAATCCCTAAACCGTAATAAATTATCCCTAAACCTTAAACCCTAAACCCTAAGACCTAAACCAAAACCATAAACCATAAATTCTTAGCCCTAAACACTAATCCATAAACTCCAAACCCTAAACCGCTAACCCCTAAACCGTTAATCCTAAACCCTTAGTCCTAAACCCTAAACCGTAAACATTAAACAATAAACCCTAAACATTAAAACCTAAACACAAAACAATAAACCCCGAGCCCTAAACCCTAAACCCTAAAACTTAAACTCTAATCCCTAAACCCTATTCCCTAAACCCTAAACCCTAAACCCTATTCCATAAAACCTTAACCCTAATCCCTAAATCCTAAACTCTAAAACATAAACTATAAACCCTAAAAACTAAATCCTAAACATGAAAACCTAAATTTATAGCCCTAAATGATGAACGTTAAACCATAAACCCAAAAATAAACCATAAACCCTAAACAATAAAACCTTACACCTAAATCGTAAACCCTAAATCATGAGCCCTAAATTCTAAACACTAAACCTTAAAAACTAATACCTAAACTCTAAACCCTAAACATTAAACCCTAAAGTGTAAATCCTAAAAACTTAAACCTAAACCATAAACCCACTAATCCCTAAACCCTAAACCCTTGGCGATGAACCCTAAACCTTGCAAATTAAACACACTAAACCGTAAAACCTAAACACTAATTCTTAAACCCTTAACCCTAAACCCTAAATCATGAGCCCTAAATCCTAAACACTAAACACTAAACCATAAACCCCGAGCCCTAAACCCTAAACCACAAATCCTTAAAACTAAATCCTAAATAGTAAACCCCTAAATTCTAAACCCTTAGCCTTACACCGATAAAACCTAAACCTTGAGCCTAAACCCTAATCCCCAAATTAAAACACTAAATTTAAACCCTTACCAAAAAGGCTAAAGCCTAAACGGAGGGCTACGAAAACTAAATCCTAAACTATGAAAGAAGAAAAAAACTTGGCTAAGTGTTGCTTTCGGGACAAAAGTGGGACAAAAAGTCAATCCGGAGAAAGTGGATCGGCTAAATCCTACTCAAGGAGCACGGGACATTTGGGATCGTCAAGCGGATCGGGACATCGGGCCCAAATTGCATTTGGGACAATCGGGCTAGAAGTATGCGGAGGACCCGAAAAGCCGATCCGGTCCGAAAAGCCAATTTGGCTAAGTCGTTCTTGGACGCTTGGTTTGGGAAAAATAGACCAACCGCCGGATCGGGCGAAATGAGCACAGCGAAAAAAGTGATTGGGACATCCGCGGCGCGAAATCGCGCGAACCGGCGAACCGGTCGAAAAAGAGTCAGTCGGTCAGCAAATGGGACATCTGGGACAAATGGGCCAAAATGCCCGAACCGGCCGAATCGGCGAAATGAGCACAAGGGGCCCAAAATCAAATGGGACATCAGGGACAAATGGAAGCGAAGCGAAGTAGGCCGGAGCCAAGACCAATCGAAACTACCACGTGTCCTCACGGGAGGAAAGGTCAAAAGGTCAAAGGGATGAGTTATCGAAGCGTTGAAGAACCGAACCAATGAAATGGCGCCACGTGTCAAGCCATTTAAGGGCCTGAGAAATTTCAAAAAGGAAAGCCCACCGAAGAGAGGAGAGAGATTGCTCGTCCAATCGAGGCGTGCCACGTGTCATCCAGTGGCGAGGCGCGGGAAAGATTTCAAAACACCTTTTTCTGTTTTGTGCCCTAAATCTTCAGATCGCCATAACTTTTGATCCAGAGCTCGGATTTGCGCGCTCTTTATATCAACGGAAAGCTGGTAAAATTCTCTACACGTTTCCAAGGTCAATCTTGCATTTTGGTTCAGTTTGGAGGATGAAAATCAAGAAACACCTCTAGTGTGAATAACCAAACAGAAGTGATGCGTCGCAAACAATTTTAATGCGGCGAGACGCAGGTTCGCCGCTCTGTTAGGCAGCCCGCCGTTTCGCCAGGATCCGCCGCTTCTGCCATGATGAGATGAGTTAAATGCATTCAGGAGGTGGTTGGGGTAGATTTCAAATTCCTCTCTCTTTTCTCTCTCATTCTTCCTATAAATTGTAAGGAGGGGCTTCTTTCTAACGGTTGGACATTCTTGTTTTGCAATTCCTCCCTTCTCTCCTGCTTGCAAGAGAATTCATGGAGTTTTCAAGCCTCCCACATGGTATAATGCCACTGTTGCCTCTTAGCCACTGCATGTATTGAATCGATTCTCTGAGCAATATATATGTCTGTGATTAAATTTAAATCCTCTCATGTATTCATTGTTGTCATTTTGATCTCTCATTGCATTTCGGTTACCTGTGCGTGGTGTGGTATTGCGTCATATATGGTCATGTTTTATTTTTGCAAAACTTATGTTCTTCATTCCTCGGTGCATCACCTTCCTAGTTTAGGTTTATTTTTATGCATTTCTCTCTCCCTGTCTCCTTGGTAGTTAGATTAGTTTTTGGGGTAAACCTCTGCGTTTTCATTGGTGCATCGAGCAGAGGAATAGGAACCGACCTTTCTCTGGAGAATCCTTCTCATTTTCAAGTCCCACACTTGGAGAAAGGATTCAATGTTATGCAATCACACCGGATGCCTAACATCAACCTAGAAACTTGATGTGCGTCCGGGGGTGCTTTGTGATTTTGCATCAACGGTTTGGCACGCCGGTGGGACCTAGAGGTCTCATTTTTATTGCAGCAAGGTTGATATGCATTTGCTTTCTGAATTTTCTTGCTTAAAAGAGCTATTATTTGCATATCTGGCGACTCCAGAGGAAGAATCAATAGAATTTCAGCGATACGAGGCCTAAAAGCTTATGAGAAGAATCACAAGGTCAAGAGTTGGAGAGGAAGAAGTCTTTTTTGAATACCTACAATTATCTCGAAGAAGAAGGCAAAGAGAAGAAGGATTGAAAGTCTCCATCTCCACCAAACAGAACTCTTTCAACTCCTCCACACAGCGGGCCTTTCTTTGATATCTGAGGTTTTAAGACCAATCGAATGGCGCAACAGTGAAAACCTATGTCAACTTCACGGGCGGCGACCCACTTGCTCTCAATGCACAAAATCCAATCCCGATTGCGGCATTGAAGAACATTCCATACTTTCTTGGAGAAAATCGGACCACTCACGGTGATCATGTCAAGGACATTGCTAACATTTGTGCAATCCATGAGATTAACGAGATGCAGTAGGCATCAAATTCTTTGGCGTCTTCATTCAAGGGAAGGCATTGCAATGGTTTAGGAGCCTTGGGTGGCTCTATCACAAAGCTGGAATCAGCTATGTATTGCACTTCATGATCAATTTGGAGAGAAGGAGACAACTTGTCTCTTTTGGAGCAGCTGACAACCATCAAGAGAGCTTCCAATGAGCAGCTAACTGACTTCAACTTCAGATTTCAAAGATCTTGGGATAGAATTCCAATAGCAGTCAGGCCAACAATGAAGGTGCTTTTCTATACTACCTTAAAGCTTTAAATTCTGATATTTCTATGTTGGTTCAATCTATGGGAGGCACAACTATCCCTGCTGCATATAGTATTGCCATTAGAGCTGAAAATTGTCTGATTCAAGCTGGCAAGCTAGCTCCTAGGCCTCCAATGCCATTATATCCAAGTATAGAGAGCCCAAATACTAGTCAAGCACCTGTCTTAGCTCCTATTCCCACCCCTAGGAATCAAAGTTCAAATGAAGCTTCCACTTCATCTCCAGGTGCCCCAAATGAGCTTCAAGAGGTCATGAAGCAACTGCAAAATTTAGGTAATGAGCTGGTCACACTCAAGAGACAACAAGCTCAAGGTTTTAGACCTTCGTATCAGCCTCAAGCTCAACCTAATAGGCAGCCATATCAGCCTCAAAGACCACCTAATCCAGCTGCAAATTTAAATCAAACAAGGCCTCCTGTCAATAGACCTTTCCAGCCCTATAATTCAAATGCCATATCTGCCTCTAGGGCATTAGTACCAGCACAAAATAATATGGCACAGGAGTACGACTGGTGTTACCCTTGCAATCTACCTCACAATCAGTCAGCATGTTTCAATGGTGCATTGAATCAGGCCTTGATGGTGCAAACCATTGGTGTTGCTCAAGATCCAAGCCAGGAGGAGAATCAACAGCAACAAGAAGGACCCCCAACAGAAACCACATTGGCAAATTGGCAAACGGAAGACTTCTGTGGAGTTAACCAACAGCCTTTTCAAGGCATGGCTGCCAATACACGGTCAAAGAAGAGAAGCATAGAAGAGGGACAATCGTCTAATCCAGTTGTTTCTCAACCCACTCTTACACAACAAGGGGTCAGTAGACCAAACACAGCTCCAAATGTGCAAAATCAACCCAAGGTCCCTGTTGTAGCAACACACGCACATGCTCAAGCTCCAGATAAGGTTATACCAAGTAGGGGGCAGCAAAAGGACAGTTCATCCCCTTTCAACATCATCGATCAAATGAAGAAGACACATGTGAACATTTCCATGTGGGAATCACTGGCGATCCCAGGGCAACGAGATTTATTGCAAGCTGCAATGACTGATTGGTCTGCCAAAAATGTATCAAACCTGGGACATGAGAAAGTTCTCACTAATGCAGTGCAACATGATGGGGGGCATACAAGAAAATTTTTGAAGCCTCCGCCTTTCTATGTTTCATTGATTGTTGGAAATCACTTGATGCACAACTGCATGTTGGATTCAGGGGCCAGTAGTTCGGTGATGCCAAAGCAAATAGCAGACCAACTGGGTTTGAAATATGAGCCAGTACTGAAAGGAGTTGTACAGTTAGATGGAACGGCAGTGGGGACTGTTGGAGTCATCAAGGAGTTAAGTCTAACACTACATTCCTGTCCTAATGTTACAGTTTTGCAAGATGTATCTGTGATTGACCTTCCACCACTCTTTGCGTTGTGTCTATCAAGAGACTTCACTGCGAAAATCGGTGGATATTTATCTGCAGATTGGTCGCACATGATTTTTAGGACAAGGTATGGAGCCAAAGCAACAATCAGGTCAGAACCAATTGCCAATTTCCATATTGAGCCTTATGTACCAGGCCCTATCAATGCAAATTGCTCAGCTTTTGATCAGGAGGAATGTTCAAGTGATCTAGAAAGCAGTACTAAGGTCGAGGAATTCTGATTTAACTTTGGATGAATGGGCAAACAAAAGTCATGAATTTGACCCATACAAAGAAATTGAAGAATTTGAATTAGGTGTGTATTGTATACACAAGGAAAATTCACCCATTCTTGACATCATCCAGCCTGAACAAAGAGATGAAAACAAAATCTGGAGATTATTCTTCGATGGTTCGAGAAGCGACACAAGTCTTTGGAGAGCGGTGCGCAGTGTTGATTTCACCACAGGACATCAAATATTTTTCGGCTTTCCGTTTCCAGTTTTCCTGTTCGAACAACACGGCTGAATATGAAGCATTGATTCATGGACTTCATTGGGCCAGGAAAAAGGACATAAAGAACTTGCAGGTGTTTGGCGATAGCGAGCTAATCGTCAACCAAGTTAGGGGCAACATCTTCTGAAAGCGACTTGCTTTGAGGAGCTACAAGAATAGGGTATGGGACCTCATTGAGGATTTCGAAGCTTTCAACATTGTGTCCATACCCAGGAAAGGAAATGAAGCCGCAGATAGGCTCGCAGCAGTTGGAGCAACGTTTGATGTGGTTGACAACATCAGAAGAGGAAAAACAGCCACACATCCATGTGGTTGTAAGGCCCAGCCGATTCAGAGATAATAACACAAGGTGGCGGTGTTTGAGAACGATCAACGGATCGTCGATTTCTTGCGAAAGAAGCTGAATTTTCGGCTAGGAATCGGGGCAGATTAGAGCAGCGGTATGGGGATCAAGTAGTACAGTGCAAGGACAAACAAGCTTCCTAAGGGTTTGGTAACATTGGAGTCTATCTTGACCCTAACGACCGATTTCGTAAAGAAAAGGCCAATATACGAGTCAAGAGAGAAGATTCGGAGTCAATTCCGTTGGGGAGGTAAAACACTTCAAATTGGTAGAGTGGCCACTGAGCGAGAGAAATCAGATTTCATACAACTTTGCCAAGAGTTTCCAGATGTCTTCGCTTGGAGCTATGAAGACTTAAGAGGATTCGATCCAAATTTGGCACAACATACCATAGAATTGGATCCAGATGCTAAGCCCGTCAGGCAGAAGCAGAGACCAGTCAACCCTCACATTGAGCCTCTAATGAAGAAAGAGCTTAACAAGCTAATCGAGGCAAGCATTATATTCCCTATCAAGCACTCAAGCTGGGTTGCGAACTTGGTTCCGGTCAGGAAGAAGAGCGGAGAAATCAGGTTGTGTGTGGACTTCCGAGACCTCAATAGGGCATCTCTCAAAGACCATTACCCACTTCCTTCAATGGAACAAATATTGCAAGTAGTATCCGGTTCGAGAGATTCTCTCTCTGAGATGGCTACTCGAGTGTACAATCGGGTGATGGTGAAAGAAGATGACCAATTCAAAACGGCTTTCACCACGAATGGGGAACCTATGCCTCTGAAAATGCCATTTGGGCTATCGAAATGCTTTGAGCCACCTTCGAAAGGGCAATGGATATGGCATTGAGGGTTGATCAATAAAATAGTTTTGATATATCTTGATGACATCACTGTATTCTCAAAAAGTGCAGCGGATCACCTCTGTCATTTGAGGCAAGTATTTCAGAGATGTAGAAGATTTGGGGTATCATTGAATCCCAAAAAATGCATATTCTTGGCTCACGAGGGAAAGCTTTTAGGCCATATTGTTTTGAAGGAGGGATTGACGATTGACCCAGAAAGAGTTGAAGCAATTCAAGCATTACCATTGCCAAGTCACAAGAAGGCTCTTCAAAGCTTCTTGGGAAGGATCAATTTTGTCCGTAGATTTGTCCCAAATTTTGCTGCTCTTGTGAAGCCAATAACGCTGATGTTAAAGAAGAGCATGGCATTTAAGTGGACATCTGAAGGCAAAGAAAGTTTTGAGGCAATAAAAGAGGCTATATCTCAAGCTCCGACTCTCGTCAATCCAGACTTCTCCAAAGACTTCATGCTATATGCCTTTGGTGGTGGGGAAATGATTTCTGCAATCCTGGTACAACAAAACAAAGGAGGATTAGAACAACCAGTTGCTTTCTTCAGTCAAGGCTTGGAGGAATACGAAACTAGGTACTCTTTCATTGAAAAGCATGTCCTTGCGGTAATCAGAAGCTTAAAGAAATTCAAGCACCTAGTCTCAAACAACAAGATCCAATTATTAGTCTCACATGCTGGGGTTAAGGACTTCCTTCTGAACAAGGATCTGAATGAGAAACGTGCAGGATGGATAACCCGCGTCATGGAATATGACATCGAGATCAAGGTTACCAAACTAGTACGTGGGAAGGGACTATGTGAGCAGCTAGCCTTAAGTCGACAAGTTGAAACAGGTAATGAAAAAGAAGCTGTCCTGCTGTTACAAGATGATCAAAAATAGGAAAATGATGATGTGTCTACTCCCTGTTGGACTCAGAATATGATACATTTCCTACAGACAGGCATGTGCCCTCCAGAAATGAGCAAAGCAAAAAGAAGGTACTTCAGACTACAAGCAGTTCCTTATGTGCTTGTTGATGGTATCTTGTTTAAAAAAGACATCAACGGTGTTCTATTGAGATGCGTTGGGATAGGTCAGATTGAGAGGATCTTACAAGAGTTCCATGACGGGGAGGCAGGAGGCCATTTCACCCCATGAGTAACAGCTCTCAAAACCATGAAAGCTGGTTACTATTGGCCTACTATATTCAATGATTGCTATTCATGGGTCAAAAAATGCAAGAAATGTGCATTCTTCACAGGGAAGGGAAGGTTAGCAGCACTGCCCCTTCGTCCAATTTCAGTAGATCATCCATTCATGCAGTGGGGATTGGACTTCATTGGAGTCATCAATCCCAATTCGAGTCAAGGCCACAAGTGGATTCTTACAACGACAGACTATTTCACCAAGTGGACCGAGAAGCGGTGGCGCTCGAAAAAGCAGTGAGTCTAGCATACTAGACTTTTATGAAGGAATAGTAACCAGGTTCGGTGTGCCGGCCACCATCATATCAGATAATGCATTAGCATTCATAGGTTCAAAAATTACAGCATGGGCTGTCAAGAATGGAATATATTTGAGCACCTCTTCAAATTATTACCCGCAGGGTAATGGACAGGCAGAGTCCACAAACAAGAATTTGCTAAAAATCATCAGAAGGACTCTAGATGAAAATCAAAGAACATGGCATACAAGGCTAAAATCAGCGTTATGGGCTGACAGAATAACACCAAAGAGGTCTACAGGTAATTCTCCCTACAAGTTAGTCTATGGGAAAGAGGCGGTGTTGCCTATATCATTAGAATTGCCAGCCTTGGAGCTCATGAAGCAGTTCGAGTTATCTGAGTTCGAACCAATGGAGGTCAGGTATGCAGAATTGATAGAAATAGAAGAAATCAGAGAACATGCAGTTCAGATGATTGAGAAGGATCAGGCCGTAGTAAAAAGATGGTTTGATAAGAGAGCTGGAGCAAGGACCTTCCAGGAAGGGGACCTAGTTATGAAATGGGATGCAGATCGGGCAAAACCAGGAAGGCATTCCAAGTTTGATGCCATCTGGAGTGGTCCCTACATGGTCACGGGATGCAAAAATAGTAATGCCTTCCAATTGTCTGCATTGGATGGAGAGGAACTTCAGATTCCGGTTAACGGAATCTATCTTAAACATTGCTACTAGGAAAGGTTTGCCCTTGTAAATATTAGTTTAGATTCCCTTAATTCCTCTAAGTGCGTATGCACATTGTCCTGTTGTATTTAGGTTTCTATTTCCCTAAGTGCTTTGGCACAGGTTTCGCTGCTCTCGGGTCGTTTTCTACAGTTCGGAGTGTTGCTGGAGAAGAAGTTGCAGTATCAGGCTTGTTTCAGGTTATTGCTTATAACTCCATGCCCAATGGATTGCTAAAAGGCCACTGATCTTCTACCTAGCAGGCAGGTAACCCCTCTGAATCGTCAAAACTGTTGTCAAAATTTCCCCCCGGGTAAATTTCGATAACATGCATCAAAAGTTGCAGAAAGGCAAATAAGTCAATCCAGGAAAAAGTGTGAAAATTGGCTAAGTCCTACTCAAGGGAGCAATTGGGACATTTGGGACGTCAAGGCGCGGATCGGCCGAAAAGCCTCCAGGCGGCCCAAATTGCATTTGGGACAATCGGGCCAGAAGTACGCGGAGGACGCGAAAAGCCGATCCGGACGAAGGAGGAAGAAAAATTGGCTAAGTGTTGCTCGGGACGTTTGGGACAAAAAGACCCGAACCGGCCGGATCGGCCGAAATGAGCACAGGCGTAAAAGTAAAAAGGATTGGGCGGCGAAGCATCCGGGGCCGCGAGGGCGCGAAAGCAAAGTGGGACAAGCGGGCCAAAAATGCCAAAAAGTCAATCGGCGAAATGAGTCAGAGGTCCAAAGTCAAAGTGGGACATCTGCGGGCCAAAATGACCGAAATGGCGAATCGGCCGAAATGAGCACAAGAGGGCCCAAAATCAAATGGGACATCCAGGACAAATGGAAAGTGCGAAGTAGCCGGAAGGAGCCAAGACCAATCGAAAGCGCCACGTGTCCTCACGGGAGGAAAGTCAAAAAGGTCAAAGGGATGAATTATCGAGCGCTGAACCAGAACAATGAAATGGCGCCACGTGTCCCAGTAAGGGCCTGAAGGAAATTTCAAAAAAAGCCCACCAAAGAGAGAGGAGAGAGAATTTCGTCCAATCAGAGCGTGCCACGTGTCATCCAAGTGGCGAGGCGGGGAAAGATTTCAAAACACGTTTTCGCCTGTTTTGTGCCTAAATCTTCAGATCGCCATAACTTTTGATCCAGAGCTCGGATTTGCACGCTCTTTATATCAACGGAAAGCTGGTAAAATTCTCTACACATTTCCAAGGTCAATCTTGCATTTTGGTTCAGTTTGGAGGATGAAAATCAAGAAACACCTCCAGCGTGAATAACCAAACAGAAGTGATGATGCGTCAACAAACAATTTTAATGCAGCAGACAGTTCGCCGCTCCTGTTAGGCAGCCCGCCGTTTCGCCAGGATCCGCCGCTTCTGCCATGATGAGATGAGTTAAATGCATTCAGGAGGTGGTTGGGGTAGATTTTGAATTCCTCTCTCTTTTCTCTCTCATTCTTCCTATAAATTGTAAGGAGGGGCTTCTTTAACATGGTTGGACATTCTTGTTTTGCAATTCCTCCCTTCTCTCCTGCTTGCAAGAGAATTCGTGGAGTTTTCAAGCCTCCCACATGGTGTAATGCCACTGTTGCCTCTTAGCCATTGCAGATGTATTGAATCGATTCTCTGAGCAATATATATGTCTGTGATTAAATTTAAATCCTCTCATGTATTCATTGTTGTCATTTTGATCTCTCATTGCATTTCGGTTACCTGTGCGTGGTGTGGTATTGCGTCTATATGGTCTGTGTTTATTTTTGCAAAACTTATGTTCTTCATTCCTCGGTGCATCACTTCCCTAGTTTAAGTTTTATTTTATGCATTTCTCTCTCCCTGTCTCCTTGGTAGTTAGATTAGTTTTGGGTAACCTCTTGTTTCATTTTCAAGTCCCACTTGGAGAAAGGATTCAATGTTGTGCAATACACTGGATGCCCGAACATCAACCTAGAAGCCTTGTGCATCCAGGGTGCCGTGATTTTTGCATCATAAACCTAAACCCTAACCTCTAAAACCTAAACACTAAACCATGAACCCTATAAAACATGAACCCTTAAACCCTATACCCTAAACCCTAAACCCTAAACTATAATCCCTAACACCTAAATGCTAAACCTTACACTTTAAAATGTAAATCTTAAACCCCTAAATCCTAAACCATAAATTCTTATCCCTAAACAATAAACCCTAAACCCTAAATGTTATACCCGATTCCAAAACCCTAAATCAAAAACCCTAAATTTTGATCCTAAATCCATAAATTTTTAACCCTAAACCCTAAAGCCTAAATCCTAAAATAAACCACATAAAATGTAAACCCTAAACCCTAAACCTATATCCCTAAACCCATGATCCCTAAACTCAAACCAATGAGCCCTAAACTCTAAATCCTAAACCTTAAACCTTGATCCCTAAATACTAAACCATAACCACTAAACCCTAAACAGAAACCCAAACCCTAAACCCTAAATCCCGAGACCTTAACACTAATCCATAAATCCTAACCCCTAAACACTAAACCCTAAAACCTAAACCCCAAACACTAAATCATGAGCCCTAATCCTAAATAATAAACCCTAAACACTCAACCTTGAGCCCTAAACCATAAAAAATAAACAATAAACCCTAAAACATAAATCCTAAACACTAAAACCTAAACCAAATCCATTAAAAATTAAATCCTTAGCCATGACCGTAAACCTAAACCTCTAAATCCTAAACCATAAACCCTAAACCCCAAACACTAAATATTAAACCCTAAACCCTAAACCCTAAATATTTAATGCTAAACCATAAAATATAAACCATAAACCCTAAACCCTAAAACCTAAACTCTAAATCCTTAACCCTAAACCCTAATCATTAATCCTTATACACTAAACCATGAGCCCCGAGCACTAAACCCTAAACCCTAAGCCCTAAACGTTAAACCCTAACACCTAAAACCTAATGCCCTAAACCATATACCTTATACCCCGTACCATAAGACTTTAACCCTATACGTAAATTCTAAACACTAAAAATAAAAAATAAACCCTAAACCCTAAACCCTAAACCCTAAATCGTTAGCCCTAAATCCTAAAAACTAAACCATAAACACTAAACCCTAAACCCCGATCCCTAAACCCTAAACACTAAAACATAAACCATAAATCCTAAATACTAAAACCTAAACTATAAACCCCTAAACCATAAACCCTCAACCTTAAATCCTAAACCCTAAACCCTAAAACCTAAAATGTAAGCCTAAACCCTAAGCCCTAAGCCCTAAATAATAAAGGCATAGCCCTATAATGTAAACCCCGAGCCCTAAACCATAAACCATAAACAATAAACCCTAAACCCTAAACACTAAACCCCAAACCCTAAACCCTAAATCATAAATCTTAAAACCTAATGCTAAGCCCTAAATCCTCATGCCTAAAGACTAAACCCTAAACACTAAAATATAAAATCTAAACCCTAAATCCTAAATATCAAACCCTATAACGTATATCCTATATTTTTATCCCTAAACCCTAAACCTTAAACCATAAACCCTAAACACTAAAACCTAAACCCTAAACCCTAAGCCCTAAACCCTAAACCATAAACATTAAACCCTAAATCATAAACCCCATAAACCCTAAATCTTTAGCCCTAAACCATAAACCCTAAACCCTAAACCCTAAACACTAAACCCTAGGCCCTAAACTAAACCCTAAACTTTAAATCCTAAAAACTAAAACCTAAACTATAAACCCACTAAACCCTTAACCCTAAACCCTCCACCATGAACCCTAAACGTTGAGAAGTAAACCATAAACCCTAAACCCCAAACACTAAATATTAAAACCTAAGCCATATACCCTACATATTATACTCTAAACCCTAAACCCTAAACCATAAAATAAAAACCATAAAAAAACCCTAAACCCTAAACCCAAAACCCAAAATTTTAAATCCTCAACGCTAAACCATAAACCTTAAACCTTAAACTTAAAACACTAAATCCAGAGCCCTAAACCATGAACCCTAAACTTTAAACCCTAAACCCTAAACCCTATACTTGTAATACCTTTACCCTAATCCCTAAATCCTAAACCCTAAACACTAAACCATAAACCCTAAACCCTAAACACTAAACACTAAAACTGAAGCACAAAATCTAAAAACTTATCCCTACGGGCTAAACCCTAAATCATGAACCCTAAATCCTAAACACTAAACATTAAAAATAAACCGTAAACCCTAAGCCCTAAACCCTAAACCATAAATCCTAAACACTAAAACCTAAACTATAAACCCCCTAAACCCTAAACCCTTTTCCTTAAACCCTAAGACATAAATCTATGAGACTTAAACTCTCACTTCGAGCACTAAACCCTAAATTTTAGAACCATAGCTCTAAACTCTAAACCCTAAACCCTAGCCATAAACTCTATACCATAAACTCTAAACCCTAAACCCTGTAAACCTGAACCCCTAAATCCTAAACCCTAAATCCGAAACTCTAAGCCATAAATCCTAAATGATAAAACCTAAACACTAAAATATAAATCATAAACTCCCTAAACCCCGAACCCCGAGCCCTAAACCTTAAACCCTAAACTCCAAACACTAAACCCTAAACTCTTGGCCCTAAACCGTAAACTCCAAACACTAAATATTAAACCCTAAACCCTAAAGAATAAATCTTAAACCCTAAACTCTAAACATTGAGCTCTAAGCACTAAACCCTAAACCTTGATCCCTAAACCCTAAACCCTTAACCAGATACCCTATACCTTATATCGTAATCCTTGAAACTTGAAACAAAACCATAAACACTAAAGCCTAAACCGTAAGGCTTAAAACCTAAACCTCAAACACTAAATCCTAAGCCCTAAACTATAATAAATTAGCCCTAAATCTTAAATCCTAAACCCCGAGACCTAAACCTAAGCCGTTAATCAAAACCATAAACCCTAAACACTTACCCCTAAACAATAATCCCTAAACTCCAAACCCTAAACCCCTAAACCATTAAACCTAAACCCTTAATACTAAGCCCTAAACCATAAACCTTAAACCCTAAACCCTACACATTAAACCCTAAAAAAACCTCTAAACCCCGAGCCCTAAGCCCTAAACCTTAAACTCTAATCCCTAAACCCTATGTCGTAAACCCTAAACCCTATTCCATAAAACCTTAACCCTAATCCCTAAATCATAAACTATAAAACATAAACTATAAACCCTAAAACTAAATACTAAACATGAAACCATTAATTTGTAGCCCTAAACACCGAACGTTAAACCATAAACCCAAAACTATAAAACCTAAACCCTAATAACTAAACCCTAAAACCTAAGCCGTAATCTATTAACCCTAAACCCTAGAGACTATACCAAAAAAAATCTATACAATAAAACCCTAAATCGTAAACCCACTAAACCCTAAACCATAAATTCTTATCTCTAAACCATAAACCATAAACCCTAACTCCTAAATTGTAAACCCTAAACCCTTAATGTTATACCCCGATCCCTAAACCCTAAACCCTAATACCCAAAGCATAAAGTTTGATCACTAAACACTAAGCACTAAACTCCAACACAAAACCTAAACCCTAAACCCTAAACATTTATCCCTAAACCCTTGAGCCCTAAACTCTAAACCCATAAGCCCTAAACCCTAAACCATAAACCCTAAACCTCGATACCTAAACCCTAAACCCTAAACCCTAAACCCTAAACCATGAGACCTAAACACTAAAATCTAAATTATAACCCCTACACTAAACCCTAAACACTAAACCCCAAACCCTAAACACTAAATAATGATCCCTAAATCCTAAACACTAAACACTAAACCTTGAGCCCTAGAACCCAAACCCTAAACCTTAAACAATAAATCCTAAGCACTAAAACCTAAACGTTTATCTCAGTAAACCCATGAGCCCTAAACTCTAAACCTTAAACACTAAACATTGATCCCTAAACACTAAACCCTAAAACCCTTAACACTAAAACCTAAACCATAAACACTAAACCCCAAACCCTAAACCCTAAACCCCGAGACCTAAACACTAATCCATAAATCCTAACCCCTAAACACTAAACCCTAAAACCTAAACGCCAAACACTAAATCATGAGCCCTAATCCTAAACAATAAACCCTAAATTCTAAACCCTAAACACTAAACACTAAACGTTGAGCCCTAAACTATAAATAGTAAACACTAAACCCTAAACCATAAATCCTAAACACTAAAACCTACACCATAAATCCATTTAAAACTAGATCCTTGGCGACCGTGTAAACCTAAAAATCTAAAACCTAAACCTTGAGAAGTAAACCCTTAACCCTAAACCCCAAACACTAAATATTAAACCCTAAACCCTAAACCCTAAATATTTAACGCTAAAGCGTAAACCATAAACCAGAAATCCTAAAACCTAAGCACTACAATCTAAACTATAGAACCTTGGCCCTAAACTCTAAACCCTAAACCCCTAGCCCTAAATCCTATACACTAAACACTAAACCCTAAACCCTGTAAAAATTGAACCACCTAAATCCTAAACCCTAAACCCTAAATTAAAATCCCTAATCCTAAATGAGAAAACCTAAACACTAAACTGAAAATCATAAACTCCTTAAAACCTAAACCCTAAACCCCGAGCCCTAAACCCTAAACCCTAAACCCCGAGCCCTAAACCCTAAACCATAAACCCTAAACCTTGTGCCCTATACACGTAAACCCTAAACTCCAAACACTAAATATTAAACACTAAACCCTAAAGAATAAATCTTAAACCCTAAACCATAAACGTTGAGTTCTAAGCACTAAACCCTAAACCTTGAGCCCTAAACCCTAAACGCTATACGCTAAACCGTAATCCCTAAAACCTAAAACAAAAACCGTAAACACTAAAGCCTAAACCCTAAGACTTAAAACCTTCACCCCAAACCCTACACCCTAAGTGATGAATAATAATAAATTAGCGGTAAACCTTAAATCCTAAACCCTAAGACGTAAAACCTAAGCCCTAAACCCTAAACCCTAAGACCTAAACAATAAACCCTAAACCTAAAACCATAAACCCTAAACCCTTAGCTTTAAACACTAAACCCTAAACCCCAAACCTTAAACCCCTAACCCCTAACCCCCTAAACCGTTAACCCAAAACCCTCGGTCCTAAACCCTAAACCCTTATCCCTAAAGACTAAACCCTAATTATTAAACTATAAATTATAAACCCTATACCCTAAAACCTAAAACCTAAACCCCGATCCTCAATCCCTAAACACCGTAAACCCTAAACATTAAACACTATAACCTATATCTTTTATTCTTATCCCTAAACCCTAAACCCTTAATTATTAACCCTCAACCATAAACCCTAAACCCTACATACCTATCCCTAAAACAAAACTATAAACCCTAAACCCTTAGCCATAAACCATAAACAAGAAACTCTAAGTGCCACATCCTAAACCCTAAATCGTAAATCCTAAATCCTAAATCATAAATTCTTATCCCTAAGCCCTAAAACCTAAACCATAAATCATTAACCCTAAAGCCTAAACCTCAACCCTAAACCCTAAACCTTAAATCCTAAACCCTAAACCCCGAGCCCCTGAACCCTAAACACTAAACCCTAAATGCTAAAACCTAAATCCTAAACCCTAAACCCTAAACCCTAAAACCTAAACCCTTAATCATAAACCTCGTAAACCCTAAACCTTTATCCCTAAACCATAAACCCTAAACACTAAAGCATAAACACTAAGCCCTAAACTATAATCCCTTAGACATAAACCTTAAACCCCGAGACCTAACACCTAAACCCTAAACACTAAACCTTAAACCCTAAATCATAAACCCTAAACCCTAAACCCTAGTCATTGAGGCCTAAATCCTAAACACTAAACCCTAAGCAATAAATCCTAAATCCTAATCACTAAACCATTAACCATAAACCATAAACACAAAACACTAAACCCTAAACCCTTTTCTGTAAACATTAAACCCTAAACCCTTAGACCTAAACCCTAAACCCCTGCCCTAAACTATATATCATGATTCCTGAACCATAAACACTAAACTACAAATCATAAGTGTAAACTATAAATACTTAGCCATCACTATAAAACCTAAACCCTTAATGCCAATCACTAAACACTAAAACCTAAACCCTAAAACCCTAGCCCTAAACCCTAAACTATAAATAAATCACAAAGATTAAACCTTAAACCCTAAACCATAAAATTTAAACCCAAAACCCTAAACCCTTAGCCCTAAACCCTAAACCCTAAACCCTAAAACTCTAAACCCTGAGCCCTAAACCCTAAACCCTAAACCTTAAACTCTAATCCCTAAACCCAAAACCCAAAACCCTAAACCCTATTCCATAAAACCTTAATCCTAATCTCTAAATCCTAAACTCTAAAACATAAACTATAAACCCTAAAAACTAAATCCTAAACATGAAACCATAAATTTTTAGCCCTAAACATTGAACGTTAAACCATAAACCCAAAACTATAAAACCTAAACCCTAAACCCTAAGCCATAATCCCTAATCTATTAACCCTAAACCATAGAGAATATACGAAAAAAAATCCATACAAGTAAACCCTAAATCATAAACCCCCTAAACACTAAACCCTAAATTCTTATCCCTAAACCATAAACCATAAACCCTAAATCCTAAATCCAAAACTCTAAACCCTAATCCCTAAACCACAAAGTATGATCACTAAACACTAAACACTAAACTCCAACACATAAAACCAAAACCTTAAACCCTAAACATTTATCCCTAAACCCACGAGCCCTAAACTCTAAACCCATAAGCCCCGAACCCTAAACCTTGATACCTAAACCCTAAACCTAACCACTAAACCCAAAAGCCTAAAACCCGAGACCTAAATGCTAAAATATAAATCATAACCCCTAAACACTAAACCCTATACCCTAAACACTAAATCATGATCCCTAAATCCTAAACACTAAACCCTAAACACTAAACACTAAACCTTGAACCCTAGAAGAAAAACCCTAAACCCTAAAAAATAAATCCTAAGAACTAAAACCTAAACATTTATCCGTAAGCCCATGATCCCTAAACTCTAAACCCTAAACCCTAAACCTTGATCCCTAAACATTAAACCCTAACAATTAAACCGTAAACCCTTAATGCTAAACCCTAAACCCTAAACCCTAAACCCCAAACCCTAAACCCTAAACCCTAAGACCTAAACACTAATCCATAAATCCTAAACCCTAAACACTAAACCCTAAAACCTAAACCAAAAACACTAAATCATGAGCCCTAATCCTAAACAAGAAACCCTAAACACTAAACACTAAACACTAAACACTAAACACTAAACGCTCGAGCCCTCAACTATAAACACTAAACACTAAACCATAAAACCTAAACACTAAAACCTAAACCATAAATCCATTTAAAACTAAATCCTTGGCCATGACCGTAAACCAAAAATCTAAACCCTAAACCTTGAGAATTAAACCCTAAACCCTAAACCACAAACACTAAATATTAAACCCTAAACCCTAAACCATAAATATTTCACGCTAAAGCGTAAACCATAAATCATAAACCCTAAACCCTAAACCCTAAACCCTAAACCCTAATCATTAATCCCTAAACCCTAAACCCTAAACCCCGAGCCCTATACCCTATTCCATATTAATTTAACCCTATACGTAAATTCTAAACACTAGAAACTAAACTCTAAACCCTAAACATTAAACCCTAAATCATTAGACCTAAATCCTAAAAACTAAACCATAAACAATAAACCCTAAACCCTAAGCCCTAAACCCTAAACACTAAACCATAGAAAAATTATCCTAAATACTAAAACCTAAACAGAAACCCCTAAACCATAAACCTCAGCCTTAAACCCTACACCCTAAACCTTAAGACCTAAAACCTAAGCCCTAAACCCTAAACCGTAAGCCCTAAATAATAAAGCCATAGCCCTAAAATGTAAACACCGAGCCCTAAACCCTAAACCATAAAAATTAAACCCTAAACCCTAAACCTTAAACACTAAAACCCAAACCCTAAACCCTAAATGTTAAATCATAAATCCTAAAACCTAAATGCTAAACCCTAAACCCCGATGCCTAAATACTAAACCCTAAACACTAAAATATAAACTCCAAACCCTAAACCCTAAAACTTAAACCATAAATGGTGAAACCTAAACCCCGATCCTTAAACCCTAAACACCCTAAACTCTAAACATTAAACCGTATAACCTATATCCTATATTGTTATCCCTAAACCCTCAACCTTAAACCTTAAACCCTAAACCCTAAACACTACACCCTAAACCTGTAAACCCCGAGCCCTAAACTCTAAACACTAAACCATAAACATTAAAACCTAAATCCTAAACCTTAAAACCTAAAAATTAAACCCTAAATCAGTAAACCCCATAAACCCTAAACCCTAAACCCTTAGCCCTAAACCCTAAACCCTTAACACTAAACCCTAGGCCCTAAACTCTAAACCCTAAAAATTAAACCCTAAACTGTAAATTCTAAAACTAAAACCTAAACTATAAACCCACTAAACCCTAAACCTCACCATGAACCCTAAACATTGAGAAGTAAACCTTAAACCCAAAACCCTAAATATTAAACCCTAAGCCCTATACCCTAAACCATAAACCCTAAAACCCTAAAACCTAAACCCCAAACCCAAAACCCAAAACAGAATCCTAAACACTAAAAATAAACCTTAAACCTTAAACATAAAACACTAAATCTAGAGCCCTAACCACGAACCCTAAACCTTAAACCCTAAACCCTAAACCCTATTCCTAAACAATAAACCCTATACCATAATACCTTAACCCTAATCCCTAAATCCTAAACCCTAAACACTAAACCTTAAACCCTAAACCCTAAGCCCTAAACACTAAACACTAAAACTGAAACACTAAACCCTAAAAACTTGTCCCTAATGAGTAAACCCTAAATCATGAACCCTAAATCCTAAACACTAAACCTTAACAACTAAACCGTAAACCCCGAGACTTAAACCCTAAACACTAAACCATAAACCATAAATCCTATAAACTAAAACCTAAACTATAAACCCCCTAAACCCTAAACGCTAAATTCCAAACCTTAAATATTAAACCCTAAACACTAAAGAATAAATTTTAAACCCTAAAATCTAAACGTTGAGCTCTAAGCACTAAACCCTAAACCTTGATCCCTAAACCCTAAACCCTATACCCTATAGCTTATATCGTAATCCCTGAAACTTGAAACAAAAACCATAAAAATAAATCCTAAACCCTAAGCCTTAAAACCCAAACCCCAAACCATAAACCCTACGCCCTAAACTGTAATAAATTAGCCCTAAACCTTAAACCCTAAACCCCGAGAGATAAACCTAAGCCCTAAATCCAAATCCATAAACCCTAAACCCTTAGACCTAAACACTAATCCCTAAACTCCAAACCCTAAACCAATAACCCCTAAACCGTTAACCCTAAACCCTTAGTCCTAAACCCTAAACCCTAAAAATTAAACCCTAAACACAAAACTCTAAACCATGAGCCCTAAACCGTAAACCCTAAAACTTAAACTCTAATCCCTAAACACTATGCCCTAAACCCTAAACCCTAAACCTTATTCCATAAAACCTTAACCTAATCCCTAAATCCTAAACTCTAAAACATAAACTATAAACCCGAAAAACTAAATCCTAAACATGAAACCCTAAATTTATAGCCCTAAATGATGAACGTTAAAGCATAAACCCAAAATAAACCATAAACCCTAAACAATAAAACCTTACACCTAAACCATAAACCCTAAATCATGAGCCCTAAATTCTAAACACTAAACCTTAAAAACTAATACCTAAACTCTAAACCCTAAACACTAAACCCTAAAGTGTAAATCCTAAAAACTTAAACCTAAACCATAAACCCACTAATCACTAAACCCTAATCCCTCGGTGATGAAACCTAAACCTTGAGAATTAAACACTAAAACATAAACCCTAAACACAAAATATCAAACCCTAAACCCTAAATCCTAAACCCTACATATTATACCCTAAACCATAAACCATAATCCATAAACCCTATCCTCTAAACCCTAAAACAAAAAACCTAAAACCAAAACCCTAAACACTAAATCCTAACCCTTAAACCCTAAACTTAAACTCCCAAATCTTGAGCCCTAAACCATGAACCCTAAACCCTAAACCCTAAACCATATACTATAAAAACTTAACCCTAATCCCTAAATCCTAAAGTATAAACACTAAACCATAAACCCCCTAAACCCTAAATCATAAGCCCTATATCCTAAACACTAAACACTTAACACTAAACCATAAACCTTTAGCCCTAAACCCTAATCCCTAAACCTAAAACACTAAATATTAAACCCCGAACCAAAAATGAATCTTAAACCCTAAAGCCTAAACATTGAGCTTTGAGCACTAAACCCTAAATTGTAGACCCTTATCCCTAAACTATAGATACTAAACTCCTAGCCCTAAACCCTAAACCCTAACCTCTAAACCCTAAACACTAAACCTTGGACCCTATAAAAATTGAACCCCCTAAACCCTAAACCCTAAACCATAAACCATAAACCCTAAACTATAATCCCTAACTCCTAAATGCTAAACCTTCAACACTAAACTGTAAATCTTAAACCCCTTAAATCCTAAACCATAAATTCTTATCCTAAACCATAAACCCTAAATTATAAACACTAAACTCTAAATGTTATACCCTGATTCCTAAACCCTAAATCAAAAACCCTAAATCTTAATCCTAAAACCATAAAGTTTGAACCCTAAAGCCTAAAGCCTAAATCCTAAACCCTAAATCCTAAAATCAACGCATACAATGTAAACCCTAAACCCTAAACCTTTATTCCTAAACCCATGATCCCTAAACTCTAAACCGATGAGCCCTAAACTCTAAATCCTAAACCTTAAACCTTGATCCCTTAATACTAAACCCTAACCACTAAACCCTAAACCCTTAATAGTAAACCCAAAACCCTAAACCCTAAACACTAATCCATAAATCCTAACCCCTAAACACTAAACCCTAAAACCTAAACCACAAACACTAAATCATGAGCCCTAATCCTAAAGACTAAACCCTAAATAATAAACCCCAAACACTAAACACTAAACCCCGAGCCCTAAACCATAAACCATAAAAATAAACCTAAACCATAAATCCTAAACACTAAAACCTAAAATGTAAATCCGTTAAAAACTAAATCCTTTGCCATGACCGTAAACCTCCACCTCTAAACCCTAAACCATAAACCGTAAACCCCAAACAAGTAAATATTAAACCATAAACCCTAAACCCCAAATATATAACGCTAAACCATAAACCATAAACCATAAACCCTAAAACCTAAACCCTAAATTAAACCCTAAACCCTAATCATTAATCCTTAAACCCTAAACCCCGATCCTGAGCCCTAAACCCTAAACCCTAAGCCCAAAACATTAAACCCTAACACCTAAACCTAATGCCCTAAACCATATACCTTATACACAGGTACTTGTTGTAAATATCTCCCCCGGGTAGATATAAACAAGTAGAAGAGTATGGAAATCAAAAGAACTCAAAACCCGACACTTACGGAAGGCACACATAAGGAGGTATCGACATGAAAACAGATGCGCCCATGGCACAGGTAAGAAGATGTCGACATGCTAAAAGTCACGCCTACGGCGCAGGTTAGAGGCGCATAGCAAGAGGTGTCGACATAAAAATGGATGCGCCCATGGCGTAGGTAAGAAGATGTTGACACGAAAAAATTCACGCCCATGGTGCAGGTCAGAGGTGCACATAAAGAGGTGTCGACATGAAAATAGATGCGCCCATGGCACAGGTAAGAAGATGTCGACATGCCAAAAGTCGCCCATGGCGTAAGTTAGAGGTGCACATAAAGAGGTGTCGACATGAAAATGGATGCACCCATGGCACAAGTAAGAAGATGTCGACATGCCAAAAGTCACGCCCATGGTGCAGGTCGAGGCGCACATAAAGAGGTGTCGACATGAAAATGGATGTGCCCATGGCGCAGGTAAGAAGATGTCGACACGCCAAAATTCACGCCCATGGTGCAGTTAGACGCAAACATAAGGAGGTGTCGACATGAAAATGGATGCACCCATGGCACACGTAAGAGGATGTCGACATAAGGATGGATGTGCCAAGGTGCACCTTCAGGAGGCGCAACATTTTGAGCACTCGAAAGGAAGTAGACCACCATCCGGATATTCGATGGCCATAACTTTTCACTCTGGAGCTCGAATTCACGCAAGGTTGGACTTTTCACAAATCTTACGAGGTCCTATGTCTAACTATGACTGATATCTTTAATTAGGGTGAGAAAAAATTCTTTAAAATGCAAAATATAGTTCGCCACTTTTTTGGTTTGCTAGGGTTCTCACCTACCACCATAATGAGATGAATTAAATGCAACCTGGAGGTGGTTGGGGTAGATTTGGATTTCCTCTCTCTTCCCTCTCTCATTCTTCCTATAAATTGTAAGGAGGGGCTTCTTTCTAATGTTGGACATTCTTTTTTTCCCTCCCTTCTTCTCTTTGGCAGTGAATTTGTGGAGTTCAAACCTCCCATTTAAAACTCGTAATGCAACTTTGCCTCTTGACATTTTACAGTGTGTTGTATCAATCTTTGGAGAAAATTAATGCATGTCTGTGGACGATTCTCAACCCTCTATATGTTTATTTGTATCCTCTTGATCTCTCACTGCAAATCTAGTTATCTGTGCATGATCGTGCATTGCATTTTTATGGTTTGTGTTTATTTGCAAGACAGTGTTCTTCATCCTCGGTGCATCACCTTTGTTAGTTTAGGTTTATTTTTATGCATCCTCTTACCATGTCTCCTTCAAAATTTAGTTTAGGTTTTTGAGTAAACCCTCTGCATTTTTACGTGTGCATCTAAACAGAGGAATAGGAACCGGCCTTCATCCGAGAGCTTTTCCGATTTCGCAAGGTCCCACACTTGGGAAAAGCTCCATGTTATGCAATCGCACTGAGAGTCTCAACCCATCAAGTTGTAAACATTCAAGGGTGTTTTGATTCATCATCAATAGTTTTGGTATGCTGATGGGACCAAGAGGTCATTCCACATATTTGAAGGAATTTTCAAGAAATTTGGACTTAAAAATTGCAAGTTTTACAATTTCAAAATTTTCACCTTCCAGGCTGAACTTTGAAATTGATTTTCAAGGGCTTAACTTACTCAAAACAAGTCAAAATTTCACCAGTTGATAGATCAGGGATAATATTCAAAAGGGTATTCTTAGATTTTTGATATTTTGACTTTCAAAATTTCATGGTTTTTTGTGTTTCAGGTTTTCCCAGTTGCATTGCATGACCTGAGTTCCGCCTGTACCTTTCGGGGATTCGCAGCTGCACAACAAGACCCAAATTCTGAATTGAAGACTGTATCCTCTGGGTCCTTCAAAGTTTTAAATTCCATTTTCAATATTGTCAAGTTTGGTGTGTAACTTGGCAGGATCCAGCCTTTTAGAGGCATATTCAAAAGCACATCTGGTGACTCCATCTGGTAAATAACTCATTCTCTGAGTTGCAGACCCATTTTCCATCCATTTCCATCCATCTTTCTTTCCATCTCTTTCATTCTTTTCCATTCCATGAAGTTGTGCAATCATGACTTCATTTCCATCATGGAATTCACATTTTCAACAACAAGCAGTATATCACACCTCCAACATGTTTTACAAATCCTCCAAATCAGCATTTTGGTCAAATTCAAAATCAGCATGTCTACCCATATGAGTGGCAGTACCAAAGTTAGTTTGGTTGTGAAGCACATCAAGAGAAAGGGTACACATGCAATGAAGACAATCAAATGGAAGATGCAGATTTTGTGGAAAAAATCCAAAAGATGGAGGCAAAGATGGTGCAATCAAGAGCAATAGCTCAAATGAGGGCTTTCAGAATTGGTTGCAGGACTCCTTGTCCATGGGGAGGCCCTTTTCCAAGACACTTCAGCCCTCAGGAGAAGCTGGACTTTATGATGAAGATGCTGCCCCAACTTGCACAATGGACAACAGAGATAGAAGCCTATAAAATTGGTGTTGAACAACCTTGTCAATGGGTAAGTTCTACACCATCATCTAGTTTTTCTCTTCCCATTACTCAAGTAGCATCATCTCATTTGGAATTTCAAATTCTAAATCTAGTCAATGTTGCCCCAAGAGTTAATTCCATTTCTCCATTCCCTAGTCTCCCACCACACCTCAATTCTTCTTTCCCCTTTCCTTCCAAACAGTCATCCCCTCCACAAGAGCTAATAGAAATACCCCCTCCTCCAAAGAAACAAGAGTTTCTACCTCCTCCACCACCACGAAAAATTTCCAAATCAATTGAGTTACAATCCACTTCTCCTCTTGCATTCCCAAATCCATGTTGGGAGGATAAAAATCAGAATGCCAGTCAAGGAAAACAACAACAAAAAGAAAATCCAAACAAGGATGAAGAAATTCAAAGTCTGAAGAGTTGGGCTCTTAAATTTGGGATGAAAAAGATCCCCTTGATGGTTAAGCCTTTAGAAGAGGTTGGAGTTGGAAAACAAGTGGTGGTTAGGACTGAATTTGTTGCAGCAGGAGAAGAGAAAAAAGAAGAAGTAGATCAGCAATCAGTTTGCTCAGAAAGTAGTGTCCATGTTAGCATTCTATTTGAAGAGAATGCTGATTCAATTCAGGTTGCACAATCAGCCATGGAGGAAGAAAGCTCTGAAGAAGATCCTACAGTCCCAACTTGTCCTCTAGAGTAGCAGATCGAAGAGTTTGACTTAACAAACTTCGTGCTAGAGGAAGAGTTCTATCAAGAGCAGGATTGTCTTCAAGTAGTAGAGGAGGAAGAAGCTGCTCCAAATCCAAAAGAAGAGGAGCACATTCTAGTTGTGGAGGAGAAAATTAGTATCCAAGGGCTTTGAGCACAAAGCAGGCTACAGGAGAACCTTCAGTTCTTCTTTCTACTTCATCCCTCTCATGTTCTAGTGCTGAAGAAGAGTTTGATCTCTCAAACTCAATGTTGGAGGATGAAAGAAACCATGATGATCAAGTTACAGATCAAGAGGAGACCATGGAGGAAGTTGAGCATTTGTAGCAGGACAACAATGAGGTAGTTTATCTGTCAGATTTGGAGGACTGTTTTGATGAAGAAGAACCGGTTGAGTTCCCACCATTCTCTCTTTCATCATCCATGTTCCAAACACCTGAGCCTACTGTCATGAAGGAGAGCACCCATTTGTAGCAGCCTGCATCTTATACCAGCTCTTTGGAACCAAGATTGGAAGATTTTAATCTTTCATGTCCTTCATTAGAGGAAGAGAAAGGGAAAAAGGTTCTACCATTGCTTCCACATCATCCATTCATGAGGGTCTACAAGAGAACTCCATTCTTGGAGTTGAAAATCAGGGCAATGGGCATACTCAAAGGACCATACCTTGCCCAATCAGGTATTTGGCTTTATTGGAGCCAAAGGAGAAGTCACAACCAATCATGCTTTCTCCTAAGCATGAAGATGAGCTACAACGAACGAGGGATCAGCTGTCATACCTCTCTAATCCAGATGCAGAACAACTAAAAGAGGTATTGAATTTTCCTTCAGCTGATACCTTGATGATTTGGGTGGAAGACCAGCTTCTTGTTGATTTTCCATTCATCCAATCAGCCATATTCAATGCCAAATCAGTTGCATGGTTGCCAATTTTGAAGAAAGGAAGCTATTTTGCATAACCAGTTGCAGGGTTTGTTTAGCTTACCTTTGCTTCCAGTTAGAATAGAGTAGGTAGGTTTGCTTTCAGTAAAAGAAGTGCTTGTGCACACTCTGCATGTTCCATTTAGAGCATGTATGATTTTCAATTTTGTACATAGTTTTGGTGCTGCTGGTTTTGCTCTTGCACAGTTCATTTTAAGTGGCATTTTGGTGAGAACAACTCTAAGTTCAGTGGAATTCAAGTGGCTCAGAGGGAATTTTGAAGTTCAGATCATTTTCAAGCTTGCTTGCTTATGACTCCATGCCCAATAGATTGCTAAAAGGCCACTGATCTTCTACCTAGCAGGCAGGTGATCCCGTTGAGTTGCCAAATTGTTGTAAATATCTCCCCTGGGTAGATATAGACAAGTGGAAGAGTATGGAAATCAAAGGAACTCAAAACCTGACACTTACAAAGGCGCACATAAGGAGGTGTTGACATGAAAATGGATGCGCCCATGGCATAGGTAAGAAGATGTCGACACGCCAAAAGTAACGCCCATAAGACAGTCGAGGCACACATCAAGAGGTTTTGACATGAAAATGGATGAGCCCATGGTGCAAGTAAGAATATTTTGACACACCAAAAGTCACGCAAGTTAGAGGTGCAGGTCGAGGCACACATAAAGAGGTGTTGACATGAAAATGGATGCGCCCATGGCGCACGTAAGAAGATGTCGACACGCCAAAAGTTGCGCACCCATGGCGTAGGTCAAGGGCACACATAAAGAGGTGTCAACATGAAAATGGATGCACCCATGGTGTAGGTAAGAAGATGTCAACATGCCAAAAGTCACGCCCATGGCACAAATCGAGGTGCATATAAGGAGGTGTGTGCGACATGAAAATGGATGCACCCATGGCACACGTAAGAAGATTTCGACATGCGCCCATGGCATCAAAAAGTGTGTGCCCATGGCACAGTCCGAGGTGCACATAAGGAGGTTTTGACATGAAAATAGATGCACCCATGGTGCACATAAGAGGATGTCAACATAAGGATGGATGCGCCAAGGCGCACCTTCAGGAGGCGCAACATTTTGAGCGCTGACAGGAAGCAGACCCTGACCCAGATATTCAAACGGCCATAACTTTTCACAGGGAGCTCAGATTCACGCAAGGTTGGACTTTTCAGAAATCTTACAAGGTCCTCTATCTAACTATGACTGGATATCTTTAATTGGGTGAGAACAAATCTTTAAAATGCAAAATATAGTTCGCCACTTTTTGGGTTTGCTAGGGTTCTTACCTACCACCATTATGAGATGAATTAAATGCAACCTGGAGGTGGTTGGGGTAGATTTGGATTTCCTCTCTCTTCCCTCTCTCATTATTCCTATAAATTGTAAGGAGGGGCTTCTTTCTAATGTTGGACATTCTTGTTTTGCCCCTCCCTTCTTCTCTTTGGCAGGTGAATTTGTGGAGTTCAAACCTCCCATTTAAAACTGTAATGCAACTTTACCTCTTGACATTTTACAGTGTGTTGTATCAATCTTTGGAGAAAATTAATGCATGTCTATGGACGATTCTCAACCCTCTCTATGTTCATTTGCATCCTCTTGATCTTTCACTGCAAATCTAGTTATCTGTGCATGATCTTGCATTACATTTTTATGGTTTGTGTTTATTGGCAAGACAGGTGTTCTTCATTCCTCGGTGCATCACCTTTGTTAGTTTAGGTTTATTTTTATGCATCCTCTTACCATGTCTCCTTCGAAAGTTAGTTTAGGTTTTTGAGTAAACCCTTTTCATTTTTACGTGTGCATTTGAACAGAGGAATAGGAACCGGCCTTCATTACGAGAGCTTTTCCGATTTCACAAGATCCTACACTTGGGAAAATCTCCATGTTATGCAATCACACCGAGAGTCTCAACCCATCGAGTTGCGACATTTAGGGGTGTTGTGATTTGACATCAATAGTACCATAAGACTTTAACCCTATACATAAATTCTAAACACTAAAAACTAAACCCTAAACCCTAAACACTAATCCCTAAGCCCTTATCCCTAAACCCTAAACCCTCTACCATGAACCCTAAACATTGAGAAGTAAACCCTAAACCCTAAACCCCAAACACTAAATATTAAACCCTAAGCCCTATACTACATATTATACCCTAAACTCATAAACCATAAACCATAAACCATAAAATAAAAACCATAAAACAAAACCCCGAAACCCAAAACCCAAAACCCAAATTGTAAATCCTAAATGCTAAACCATAAACCTTAAACATTAAAGTTAAAACACTAAATCCGAGCCCTAAACCATGAACCATAAACCTTAAAACCTAAACCATAAACCATATACTTGTAATACCTTAACCATAATCCCTAAATCCTAAACCCTAAACACTAAACCCTAAACCCTAAACCCTAAACACTAAACACTAAAACTGAAACACTAAACCCTAAAAATTATCCCTATGGGCTAAACCCTAAATCCTAAACACTAAACCTTAAAAACTAAACCGTAAACCCTAAGCTCTAAACCATAAACACTAAACCCTAAACCATAAATCCTAAACACTACAACCTAAACTATAAACCCCTAAACCCTAAACCCTTAGCCTTAAACCTTGAACCATAAACCCATGAGCCCTAAACCCTAATCCCCAAACACTAAATATTAGACGCTAAACCTCGAAAAACTAAATCTTAAACCCCGAAACCTAAACTCGACCTTTGAGCACTAAACCCTAAATTGTAAAACCGTAGCTCTAAACTCTCAACCCTAAACCCCTAGCCATAAACCCTATACCATAAACTCTAAACCATGAACCCTATAAACCCGAACCCCTAAATCCTAAACCCAAAATCTGAAACTCTAATCCCTAAATCCTAAATGATAAAACCTAAACACTAAACTATAAATCATAAACTCCTAAACCCTAAACCCCGAGCCCTAAACCCTAAACCCTAAACCCCAAACACTAAACCCTAAACCTTGAGTCCTAAACCCTAAACCCTAAACTCCAAACACTAAATATTAAACCTTAAACCCTAAAGAATAAATCTTAAACCCTAAACTCTAAACATTGAGCTCTAAGTACTAAACCCTAAACCTTGATCCCTAAAGCCTAAAACCTAAACCGGATACCCTATACCTTATATAGTAATCCCTGAAAATTAAAAAAACCATAAACACTAAAGCCTAAACCATAAGGCTTAAAACCTAAACCTCAAACACTAAACCCTAATCCCTAAATTGTAATAAATTAGCCCTAAACCTTAAACCTTAAACCTTGAGACCTAAACTCTAAGCCCTTAATCAAAAACCATAAACCATAAACCCTTACCCTTAAACAATAATCCCTAAACTCCAAACCCTAAACCCCTAACCCCTAAACCATTAACCCTAAACCCTTAATCCTAAACAATAAACCCTAAACCCTAAACCATACACATTAAACCCTAAACACAAAACTCTAAACCCTAATCCCTAAACCCTAAACCCTAAACCTTAAACTCTAATCCCTAAACCCTATACCCTAAACCCTAAACCATAAACCCTATTCCATAAAACCTTAACCCTAATCCCTAAATCTTAAAATATAAAACATAAACTATAAACCCTTAAAACTAAATCCTAAACATGAAACCATAAATTTTTAGCCCTAAACACTTAACGTTAAATCATAAACCCAAAACTATAAAACCTAAGCCCTAAACACTAAACTCTAAAACCTAAGCCCTAATCTATTAACCCTAAACCTTAGAGACTATACCAAAAAAATCCATAAACTAAAACCCCGAATCGTAAACCCCTAAACCCTAAACCATAAATTCTTATCCCTAAACTATAAACCATAAACCCTAAATCCTAAATTGTAAACCCTAAACCCTTAATGTAATACCCCGATCCCTAAACCCTAAATAAAAATCCTAAACCCTAATCCTTAAACCATAAAGTTTGATCACTAAACACTAAACAATAAACTCCAACACATAAAACCTAAACCCTAAACCCTAAACATTTATCCCTTAACCCATGAGCCCTAAACTCTTAACCCATAAGCCCTAAACCCTAAATCGTAAACTCTAAACCTTGATACCTAAACCCTAAACCCTAAAAACTAAACACTAAGACCTAAACACTAAAATATAAATCATAACCCCTAAACACTAAACCATAAACCCTAAACACTAAATCATGATCCTTAAATCAAAAACACTAAACCCTAAACACTAAACACTAAACCCCGAGCCCTAGAACCCAAACCTTAAACCTTAAACAATAAATCCTAAGCACTAAAACCTAAACGTTTATCTCAGTAAACCCATGAGCCCTAAACTCTAAACCTTAAACCCTAAACCTTGATCCCTAAACACTAAACCCTAAAACTAAATTGTAAACCCTTAACGCTAAAACCTAAACCATAAACACTAAACTCCAAACCCTAAACCCTAAACCCCGAGACCTAAACACTAATCCATTAATCCTAACCCCTAACACTAAACCCTAAAACCTAAACCCCAAACACTAAATCATGAGCCCTAATCCTAAACAATAAACCATAAATAGTAAACCCTAAACACTAAACACTAAACGTTGAGCCCTAAAATATAAACACTAAACACTAAACCCTAAACCATAAATCCTAAACACTAAAACCTAAACCGTAAATCCATTTAAAACTAGATCCTTGGCCATGACCGTAAACCTAAAACTCTAAAACCTAAACCTTGAAAAGTAAACCCCAAACACTAAATATTTAAGGCTAAAGCATAAACTATAAACCGTAAACCATAAATATTAAACCCTAAACACTAAACCCTAAGCACTACACTATAAACTATAGAACATTAGCCCTAAACTTTAAACCCTAAACGCCTAGCCCTAAATCCTATACACTAAAAATAAACCCCGAACCCCGTAAAATTGAACCACCTAAATCCTAAACCCTAAACCCTAACTTATAAGCCCTAAATCCTAAATGAGAAAACCTAAAAAATAAACTAGAAATCATAAACTCCCTAAAACCTAAACCCTAAACCCTGAGCCATAAACCCTAAACCCTAAACCCTAAACCCTAAACCTTGTGCCCTAAACCCTAAACCCTAAACTCCAAACACTAAATATTAAACACTAAACCCTAAAAATAAATCTTAAACCCTAAACCATAAACGTTGAGTTCTAAGCATTAAACCCTAAACCTTGAGCCATAAACCCTAAACACTATACCCTAAACCATAATCCCTAAAACCTAAAACAAAAACCTTAAACACTAAAGCCTAAACCCTAAGCCTTAAAACCTTAACCCCAAAACATACACCCTAAGTGATAAACCGTAATAATTTATCCCTAAATCTTAATCCCTAAACCTTGAGATGTAAACCCTAAGCCCTAAAGCCTAAACCCTAAGACATAAACAATAAACCCTAAACCCAAAACCATAAACCTTAAACCCTTAGCGTTAAACACTAAACCCTAAACCCTAAACCCCAAACCCCTAACCCCTAAACTGTTAACACAAAACACTATGTCCTAAACCCTAAACCCTAAACCCTAAATACTAAATCCTAAACCCTAAACCCTTATCCCTAAAGACTAAACCCTAATTAGTAAACTATAAATTATAAACCCTATACCCTAAAACCTAAAACCTAAACCATAAATAGTGAAACCTAAACCCCGATCCTCAATCCCTAAACTTTGTAAACCCTAAACATAAAACCCTATAACCTATATCCTATATTCTTATCCCTAAACCCTAAACCCTTAATTATTAACCCTCAACAATAAACCCTAAACCCTCAATACCTATCCCTAAAAAAAAACCATAAACCCTAAACCCTTAGCCATAAACCCTAAACAAGAAACTCTAAGTACTAAATCCTAAACCCTAAATCGTAAATCCTAAATCCTAAATCATAAGTTCTTATCCCTAAACCCTAAACCCTAAACCATAAACCATTAACCCTAAAGCCTAAACCATAAACCCTAAACCCTAAACCTTAAATCCTAAACCCTAAACCCTGATCCCTCGAACCCTAAACACTAAACCCTAAACACTAAAACCTAAATCCTAAACCCTAAACCCTAAAAACTAAACCCTAAATCATAAACCCCATAAACCATAAACCTTTATCCCTAAACCATAAACCCTAAACAGTAAAGCATAAACCCTAAGCCCTAAACTATAATCCCTTAGCCATAAAACTTAAACCCTAAGACCTAACACCTAAACCCTAAACACTAAACCTTAAACCCTAAACCCTAAACCTTAAACCCTAAACCCTAATCATTGAGCCTTAAATCCTAAACACTAAACCCTGAGCCCTAAATCCTAAATCCTAAACACTAAACCATTAACCCTAAACCATAAAATCTAAACACTAAATCCTAAACCCTTAGCCCTAAACCTTAAACCCTAAACCCTGAGACCTAAACCCTAAACCCTGAGCCCTAAACTATAAACCCGTAGCCCTAAACTATAAATCATGATTCCTAAACCCTAAACACTAAACTACAAATCATAAAACGTAAACGGTAAAGCCTTAGCCATAACTATAAACCCTAAACCCTTAATCCCAATCACTAAAAACTAAAACCTAAACCCTAAAACCCTAGCCCTAAACCCTAAACTATAAATAAATCACAAAGCTTAAACATTAAACCTTAAACCCTAAAATTTAAACTCATAACCCTAAACCCAAAACCCTAAACCCTTAGCCCTAATCCATTAACCCTAAAACATAAACGCTAAACCCTACACCCTAAACTCTAAAGACTAAACCCTAAACCCTAAACCCAAAAAGTAAAAACATAATCCCCCTACAAAAACCTAAACACTAAAACATAAACCCTAAACATTAACCCTGAGCCCTAAACCCTAAACACTAAACTCTAAACTATAAAACATAAACTATAAACCCTAAAAACTAAATCCTTAACATTAAACCATAAATTTTTAGCCCTAGACACCGAACGTTAAACACTAAAACCAAAACTATAAAAAATAAACCCTAAACACTAAACCCTAAAACCTAAGCCCTAATCTATTAACCATAAAACCTAAAGACTATACTAAAAACAATAAAATCTATACGATAAACCCTAAATCGTAAACCCCTAAACCCTAAACCCTTAATTCTTATACCTAAGCCATAAAACATAAACCCTAAATCCTAAACCGTAAACCCTAAACCCTTAATGCTTTACCTTGATCCCTAAACCCTAAATCTAAAACCCTAAACACTAATCCATAAACCCTAAACCCTAAACCCCAACACATAAAACCTAAACCCTAAACCTTAAACCTTTATCCCTAAACCTTTATTACTAAACCCATGAGCCCTAAACTCTAAACCCACGATCCCTAAACCCTAAACACTAAATTCTAAACCTTGATACCTAAACCCTAAACCCTAAAATCTAAATCATAACCCCTAAACACTAAACCCTAGACCCTAGACCCTAAACACTAAACCCTAAACACTAAATCATGAGCCCTAAATCCTAAAAACTAATCCCTAAACACTAAACCCTAAAAACTAAACCCTAAACACTAAATAATAAATCCCGAGCCCTAAGACCTAAACCCTAAATCTTAAACCATAAATCTTAAACACTAAAACCTAAATCGTAAACCCACTAAACCCTAAACCTAAACCCTTGGCCATGAAATGTAAACATTTAACTCTAAACCCTAAACCCAAAAAGTAAACCTTAAACCCTAAACACGAAACACTAAATATTAAACCCTAAACCTCCGAAACACTAAATATTAAACCTTAAACCCTAAATATTAAATGCTAAACCATAAACCATAAAACTTAAGCCCTAAACCCTAAACCATAAACCCTATATCTTAAACCCTGAATCTTAAACCCTAAACCCTAAACATTAAACCCTAAACCTTAACCCCGAGTCCTAAACCCTAAACCCTAAACCTTAAACACTAAAACCTATACAATAAAACCTTAACTCTAATCCCTAAATCCTAAACCATGAACACTAAACAATAAACCCTACACCCTAAACCCTAGACTCTAAACCCTAAAGCCTAAAACTTAAAACCTTACACCTAAAATGTAAACCCTAAATCATGAGCCCTAAATTCTAAACACTAAAAACTAAAATCTAATACCTAAACACTAAAACCTAAAACCTAAAACCTAAATCCCTAAAGACTAAATCGTGAGCCCTAAATCCTAAATACTAAACACTAAATACTAAACCCTAAACACTAAACCCTAAGCCCTAAATCCTAAACCCTAAGCCCTAAACATTAAATCCTAAACACTAAAACCTAAAATGCAAACCCACTAAACCATAAACCTAAACCCTCGCCATGAACCATAAAACTTAAACTCTAAACCCTAAACCCTAAATAATAAATATTAAACCCTAAACCTAAGATATTAAATGCTAAATTGTAAACCATAAACCCTAAACCCTAAACCCTAAATCTTAATCCCTAAATCCTAAACCCTAAACACTAAACCATAAACATTAAACCCTAACCCCTAAACCCTATGCCCTAAGACTAAATCTTAAACCCTATACTATAAAACCTTAACCCTAATCCCTAAATCCTAAATCCTAAACACTAAACACTAAACAATAAACCCTACACTCTAAACCCTAAACCCTAAACACTAAACCCTAAACCCTAAAAACTTACACCTAAACCATAAACCCTTAATCATGAGCCCTAAATTATAAACATTAAACCCTAAAACTAATCCCTAAACACTAGACTCTAAACCATGAGCCCTAAACCCTAAACACTAAGCCATAAAACATAAATCCTAAACAGTAAAACCTAAACTATAAACCCCTAAACCCTAAACCCTCAGCCTTAAACCCTATACTCTAAACCCTAAACCTTGAGCCCAAAACCGCAAACACTAAATATTAAACCCTAAAGAATAAATCTTAAACCCTAAACCCTAAAGGCTGAGCTCGAGCACTAAACCCAAAACTATAGACACTTTGACCTAAATTCTAAACCCTAAACCCCTAGCCCTAAACCCTAAACCCTAAACTCTAAACTCTAACCCCTAAATCCTAAATGCTAAACTTTAAACACTAAAATGTAAATTGTAAACCCCTAAGCCCTAAACCTTGAGCCCTAAACCCTAAACCCTATCCCCTAATCCCTAAAACCTAAAACAAAAACCTTATAAACTAAATCCTAAAACCTAATCCTTAAAACCTAAACACCAAACCCTAAACCCTAAGCCCTAAACCATAATCCATCAGCACTAAACCTTAAACCCTAGACCCTAAGATTTAAACCCTAAGCCCTAAACCCTAAGCCCTAAACCCTAAACCCTAAGCCCTAAACAATAAACCCATAGGCCTAAACTATAAACACTGAGCCCTAAATTTTAAACCCTAATCAGAAACTTAAACCCTAAAACCTTAGCCCTAAACCCTAAACCCTAAACCCCAAACCCTAAACCCTATGTCATAAATCCTAAACCCTAAACCCTAAACCTTTATCCCTAAAGAATAAACCCTAAATACTAAAATATAAACCCTAAACCCTACACCCTAACCCTTTAACCCTAAACCATAAACCATAAACCATGAAACCTAAACCCTAATCCTTAAACCCCAAACACCCTAAACCCTAAAGATTAAACCATATACCCTATATCCAATATTATTATCCCTAAACTCTCAACCCCGAACCTTAACCTTTAAACCTCAACCCTAAACACCTATCCGTAAAAAAAAATCATAAAACCTAAACCCTTAAAACCATAAAGAAGAAACTCTAAGTGCTAAATCCTAAACCCTAAATCATAAATGCTAGACTTTAAATCATAAATCCTTATCCCAATTCCTAATCCATAAAAACTTAACCCTAAACCCTAAAGCCTAAAGCCTAAAGGCTAAACCTTAAAAAATAAACCTAAACCCTAAGCACGAAACCCTAAACACTAAACAATAAACCCCGAATCCTAAACCCTAAACCCTAAACCCTAAACCCTAAAAACTAAACCTTGAATTATAAACCCCATAAACCCTAAACCTTTAGCCCTAAACCATAAACCATAAACCCTAAACCCTAAGCCCTAAACCCTAAAAACTAAACCTAAACACTAAACCCTAAACCCTAAACCCTAAAAACTAAACCCTAAATCGTAAACCCCATAAACCATAAACCTTTAGCCCTAAAACATAAACCCTAAAACCTTAGCCCTAAACTATAATCCCTTAGCCATAAAACTTATATCCTAAGACCTAAACCCTAAATCCTAAACCCTAAACCACAAACCCTAAACCCTAAACACTAAGATCTCGAGCACTAAACCCTAAACCATAAATCCTAAACTCTATATTCCAATGCATAAAACCTAAACCCTAAACCTTTATCTCTAAAAAGTAATCCCTAAACCCATGAACCCTAAACTTTTAACACATGAGCCATAAATCCTAAACAATAAACCCTTAACCTTCATCCCCCTTAAACCGTAACCACTAAACCCTAAACCCTCAAACGTAACCCTAAACCCTAAACCCTAAACCCTTAATCTTAAACACTAAATTCTAAACACTAAACACTAAACCCCGAACCCTAAAACCTAAACCATTAACACTAAACCCTAAACCTAAATCCTAAACACTAAACCCCGTGTCGTAAATCCTAAATCCTAATCACTAAACCATTAACCCTAAACCATAAACTCTAAACACTAAATCCTAAAATCTTAGCCCTAAACCTTAAACCCTAAACCCCGAGACCTAAACCCTAAACCGTGAGCCCTAAACTATAAACCCGTGGCCCTAAACCATAAATCATGATTCCTAAACCCTAAACCCTAATCTAAAAATCATAAACCATAAAATCTTAGCCATAACTATAAACCCTAAACCTTAAAACCCAATAACTAAACACTAAAACCTAAATGCTAAACCCCTAGCCATAAACCGTAAACTATAAAGAAATCATAAACCTTAAACCCTAAACCCTAAAGTTTAAACCCAAAACCCTAAAATGAAAACCCTAAACCCTTAGCCCTAATCCATTAAACCGAAAAAATTAAACCTTGAGCCCTAAACCCTACACCCTAAACCTTACACCCTAAACTCTAAAAACTAAACCCTAAACCCTAAACCCAAAAAGTAAAAACATAAACCACCTACTAAAACATAAACCTAAAACATAAACCATAACCATTAACCCCGAACCTTAAACCCTAAATACTAAACCCTAAAAAAATCCTCAACATGAAACCATAAATTTTTAGCCCTAAACACTAAACGTTAAACCCTAAACCCAAAACTATAAAACCAAAACCCTAAACACTAAACCCTAAAACTTATGCCCTAATCTATTAACCCTAAACCCTAAATTCTTATCCCTAAACCATAAACCATAAACCCTAAATCCTAAACCGTAAACCCTAAACCCTTAATTCTATACCCTAATCCCTAAACCCTAAACCCTAATCCCCAAACCATAAAGTCTGATCCCTAAACCCTAAACCCTAAACTCCAATGCATAAAACCTAAACCCTAAACACTAAACCTATATCCCTAAACTCTAAACCAATGATCCCTAAACCCTAAACCCTAATCCTTGATACCTAAACCCTAAACTCTAACCACTAAACCCTAAACCATAAACCATGAGAGGTAAACCCTAAACTCTAAATCATAACCTCTAAACACTAAACCCTAAAGCCTAAAAATAAATCATGAGCCCTAACTCCTAAACGATAAACCCTAAAAACTAAACAATAAACCCCGAGCCGTAAAACCTAAACCCTAATCAATAAATCCTAAACACTAAAACCTAAACCGTAAAACCACTAAACCCAAAACCTAAACCCTCGACCATGAACTATAAACCTTAAACTCTAAACCCTAAACCTTGAAAAGTAAACCATAAAACCTAAACCCCAAACATTAAATATTAAATTCTAAACCCTAAATATTAAACACTAAACCGTAAACCATAAACCCTACACCCTAAACCGTAAACCCTAAACACTAAACCCAAAACCCTAAACACTAAACCCTAAATATTAAACCCTAAATCCTAAACCGTAAACCCTAAACCCTAAACATTAAACCCTAAACCCTAAACCCTTATTCCTACACATAAAACTTAAACCCTAACCCCTAAACCCTATGCCCTAAGCACTAAATCCTAAACCCTATACCATAAAACCTTAACCCTAATCCCTAAAACCTAAACTCTAAACACTAACCAATAAACCCTACACCCTAAACCCTAAACCCTAAGCCCTAAGCAATAAACCCTAAAACCTTACACCTAAACCGTAAACCCTAAATCATGAGCCCTAAGTTCTAAACACTAAACCCTAAAAACTAATCCCTAAACACTAAACCCTAAACACTAAACCATAAAACATAAATCCTAAACAATAAAACCTAAACTATAAACCCGCTAAACCCTAAACCCTCAGCCTTAAAGCCTAAACTCTAAACCCTAAACCTTGAGCCCTAAAACACAAACACTAAATATTAAACCCTAAAGAATAAATCTTAAACTCTAAACCCTAAACGTTGAGATCTAAGAACTAAACCCTAAACCATATACCCTTCAATATAAATTCTAAACTCTAAACCCCTAGCCCTAAACCCTAAAACCTAAACTCTAAACCCTAAACACCTCCCGAACCCCGTAAAACCTAAACCCCTAAACCCTAAAACCTAAACTCTAACCCCTAAATCCTAAATGATAAAATCTAAACACTAAACTATAAATCGTAAACCCCTAAGCCCTAAACCCTAAAGCCTATACCCTAATCCCTAAAACCTAAAAAGATTTTTTTTTAAACTAAATCCTAAAACCTAATAATAAAACCTAAACCCCAAACCCTAAGCCCTAAATCATAATCCATCAACTCTACACCTTAAACCCTAAACCTTGAGACCTAAACCCTAATCCATAAACATTAAACCCTAAAACCTTAGCCCTAAACCATAAACCCTAAACCCTAAACCCTTATCCCTAAAGGCTAAACCCTAAATACTAAAATATAAACCCTAAACCCTACACCCTAAGTGTTAGTGTAAATCAGCAAAGACCCTCTAGATGTTCTATCGATTTGTAGTTTGACATTCTTACATCCAGTGTGATTGCACAACATTTAATCTTTTCCCTAAGTGCGGGACTTGTAAAAATGGGAAAAGAATCTCCAGGTTAGAGGCTGGTTCCTCAAATCCTCTAATCAGGTGTATTACTTGAAAATTGCAGAGGTTTAAACTCAAAATCCTACTATAAATTCCAAGAGGACAGAGATAGAGAATGCAAAATAATTAAAACTAATGCTAATAAGGTGATGCACCAAAGGAGTGGTGAGCATTTTTTAATTCTAAAAATTGACATAGATTACAGAAAATGTAGCAAAACATCATGCACAAACTGATAGAATGTAATGAAAGATCATGGATGAATCAAACAACACCACAAGAGGACTAAAACTCATTCACAGAGATAGCACTTTCATTTCCAATATCAAAATACATGCATTACATCAACAAGAAGGTAGAAAATATGTTAAAGTCTTGAAAGAGGTTTGGTATTCCACAAAATCACCTTTTTAGGGTGAAAGAGGGAGCCTACAAAACATAAAAATGTCCAACCCCTCAAAATGAGCCAAATCGGCTTTTTACAATGCCCATTTGAGTTAGGAGAGAGAAACGTGGGAAAACATGAGAGTAACTATTGATGTAAAATCACAAGACACCCCTAGATGTTGATCAGATTTCTAAGTTGATCTCTCTAGCATCCAGTGTGAGTACACAACATTGAATCCTTTCTCCAAGTGTGCGGAATTGCAGAAATGAGAAAGGAATCTCTCGAGAAGGTTGGTTCCTCTTCCTAAACTACCTGCCACAAGATATTCTAGTGTAGGAAAGCTAATCTAAACCTAATCTAACCATGCCAAGGAGACACAGAGAGAGAGAGAGAGAGAAAGGGAAAAAAAGAGCCTACACTAAAACGGTGATACACCAGAGAAGGAAAATGTTGAACATCTATCAAAACTACCATGGAACAAGGAGAGGTGAGCGATGGGAAGGATGGACAGATGCATCACAAACCCAAGGATAGATTTCACACAAAAAATGTTCCAAAACACCATGAACACAACTCTAGACCTGTAATGAACATTAAAACATGCACAAACACCTGCAATGAAGAGAGGCAAGAAGAAAACAAGTGAAAAATGAGCAAGGATGGATAGATACATCACAAAACACATTTTTGTTGCTTCAGAAGTTTGCATAGAACATCATTTTAATGGTAAAAGGAAAAAATGCCATTACAAAGTAGGGGAGGAGGTTCGAACTCCATTTTCAACCCTGGAGAAGAAAAGAAGGGAGGGCAGAGCTGAAAAGATGAACCACCTTTTGAAAAATGAGCCAAATATGGCTTTATACAATGCATGGGTCGAGCCCAGGAGAGAGAAAATGTGTAAAAATGTGGGAGCCATTCCTCATTGAATGCAGATGCATTAAAACAACATGGGCATCCTTACAGACCCATGCCCTGACATTTTTGGTCATGCCGTCTTTGAAGAAGAATGCGACCCATTCGCATTAAAGCCGGTTGTTGAAACTTCACTTCGCCATTACCACGTGCTAGAGACATTTTCTGATTTTTTATCTCCAAACTAAAGCAAAATGCAATATTGACCCCATAATCATGTAGAGAATTTCACCATCTTTCCATTGATATAAAGAACATGAAAATTTGAGCTCTGGATCGAAAGTTATGGCGATCTGAAGATTTAGGGAAAAAATAGGCCAAAACAGATCAGCCGGAAAAGGTTTGAATTTTTCCCATGCTCTGCCACTTGGATGACACGTGTCAGGGGCTGATTTGCTGCACAATTCTCTCTCCTTCCTTTTCCATGGGTTTTACTTTAAAATTGTGACTTTTCTTACACTTTGAAAAAAATTTCATTTTTCCCCCGCGCCCTGCCACTTGGAACACGTGGCATCATTTGGTTTGTCGACAGGGGTGGGGAAAACCTTTACCTTTTAGTTTTTTGGCCAAAACTTTGCTAAGTTTCCAAAGCTCTCCCTGAGCTCCGAACTCCCCTTAGGACACGTGTCCTGTGTCACCTGGCTCGGGCCCTCTGTTCCATTTTCCCCTTTGAAACTTTTACCGACCACTTAGCAACTTTTTTCCTTCTGACACGTGGCACGTTCTGATTCATTGGTGGCTCTTTCAGCTTTTCACGTTCCATGTGTCCCTTTATCCCGGATGTCCCAAATGAAAATCTTCTACTTCAGCCAATTTAGGCGTCCTTGTCCCTCTTTGCAGTGAAGACACATGGCGAGATTTGATTGGCTCTCGACTTTTTGGCTTTTTACGTCCTCCGCGTACTTTTGGCCCAAATGTCTCGGACGAAAGCCTATTGTTTCGGCCGAATCAGCCGGTTCGCATCCTCCACGTAATTTTGTCCCAGATGTCCCAAACTACCTAGGACAAATATCCCCGAACACCCGAAATGGACTTACTTGCGCCAAACCGGCCGATCCAAGTCCTTCTTCGCTACTTTTGGCCCAGATGTCCCAAACTCTGCGAAACAAGACTTAGGCAATTTTCTTCATTTTTTCGGCCGGTTCGACTTTTTGCACCCATGCATCCCGATGTCCCAAGCTGTCCCAAGGACCGCCTGGACTAGGACTTAACCGATTTTCTTACTTTTTTCAGCCCCAAGCTTGCAGTACGATGAACCTCGGTTCAACCCGAACCCAGTACGGACGACCGAGACCTTCACACCCGAAATGCCTTAACACAGTCCTGCAACCTTATTTTCTATATTTCTTCCATTTTATCTACCTGTTGGGATTCCTCCTTAGATGGGAGAGTTAGAAAAAGGCCAAGGGACCCCAAAAAAACATGATTTTGGGCCTTGAATCAATCTATTTGCCTGGGACTTGAATATTCTGATGCATGTTATCAAAATTACCCTAGGGGTGAATTTTGGATAACAGTTTTGTGACTCAGTGGGGTCATCTGCCTGCTGGATGAAGTTACCAGTTGCCTAAAGCATCCATTGGGCATGGAGTCATGAGTTGTAACCTGCAACTGATCTAAACTTTGAAAACCTCCTCTCTGAGCCACTTGGAAACCCACTGAAATGGAGTCGTTCTCACCAAAATGCCACTGAAATGGACTGTGCAAGAGCAAAACCAGCACCACAAAAACTATGTACAAAACTGAAAATCATACATGCTCCAAATGGAACATGTAGAGTGTGCACAAGCACTTCTTCTGCTGAAAGAAAACCTACCTACTCTACTCTAATTGGAAGAAAAGGCAAGCTAAACAAACCCTGCAATTGGTTGTGAGAAATAGCTTCCCTTTCTCAAAAGTGGCAGCCATGTAATTGATTTGGAGCTGATCATGGCTGCTAGGATGGATGGAAAATCAACAAGAAGTTGTTCTTCCACCCAAATCATCAAGGTATCAGCTGAAGGAAAATTCAATACCTCTTTTAGTTGCTCTGCATTTGGATTGAAGAGGTATGACAGCTGATCCTTGAAACTTTGTAGCTCACCCTCATGCTCAGAAGTAAGCATGAATGGTTGTGACTTCTCCTTTGGCTCCAAAGAAGCTAAATACCTGATTGGGTAAGGTTTGATCTGTTGAGTATGCCCATAATTCTGATTTTCAACTCCAAGAATGGAGTTCTCTTGTAGACCCTCCTGAATGGATGGTGTGGAAGAAATGGTGAAATTCCTCTGTCCTTTCTCTTCCTCCAATGAAGAACATGAAAGATTAAAATATTCCAATCTTGGTTCCAAAGAGCTTCTATAAGATGCAGGCTACTGCAAATGAATGCTCTCCTTCATGACAATAGACTCTTGTGTTTGGAAGATGGATGATGAAAGAGAGAATGGTGGAAACTCAACCAGCTCTTCTCCATCAAAACAATCCTCCAAATCTGACAGATAAACTACCTCATGTTGTCCTACTACAAATGTTCAACCTCTCCATGGTGTTCTCTTGATCTACAACTTGATCACCATGGTTTCTTTCATCCTCCAACATTGAGTTTGAGAGATCAAACTCTTCTTGATACTAGAACTTGAGAGAGATGAAGTAGAAAGAAGAAGCCGAAGGTTCTTCTATAACCTTTGCTTTGTGCTCAAAGCCTTTGGATCTGCAATTTTCTCCTCCACAACTAGAATGTGCTCCTCTTCTTTTGGATTTGGAGCAGCTTCTCCTTCCTCCAATGTTTGAAGACAATCTTGCTCTTGATTGAACTCTTCCTCCAGCATGAAGTTTGTCAAGTCAAACTCTTCAATCTGCTGCTCTAGAGGACAAGTTGGGACTGCAAGATCTTCTTCTGAGCTTTCTTCCTTTATGGCTGATTGTGCAACTTGAATTGAATCAGCATTCCCTTCAAATAGAGTGCCAACATGGACACTACTTTCTAAGAAAACTGACTGCTGATCTGCTTCTTCTTTTTGCTCTTCTTCTTGCTGCCACAAAATCAGTCTTAACCACCATTTGTTCAACCTTAGCCTCTTCTGTAGGTTTAACCATCAAGGGGATCTTTGTCATCCCAAATTTGGCAGCCCAAACCCTCAAGTTGTCTATCATTTCTTTTCTGTTGGGCTCCTCTTCTTGCTGTCCTTCATGGCCGATTTTTGCAATTTCTTCTTCCCCACATGGAATTGGGAATGCAAGAGGAGGGATGGGTTGTAACTCAATTGATTTGGCAATTTTTTGTGGTGGTAGAGGAGGTGAAACCTCTTGTTTCTTTGGGGAGAGCATATTTCTTTTAGCTCTTGTGGAGGGGATGACTGTTTGGAAGGAAAAAGGAAAGAAGAATTGAGGTGTGGTGGAAGACTGAGAGGTGGAGACATGGGATCAACATTTGGGATAGCAGATGGGGAGTTTAGAATTTGTAATTCCAAATGAGATGGTGTTGCTTGAGTAATGGGAAGAGAAAAACCAGATGATGGTGTAGAACTTACCCATTGACAAGGTTGTTCAACAACAAGTGTATAGGCCTCTATTTCTGTTGTCCATTGTGCAAGTTGGGGCAGCATCTTCATCATGAAGTCCAACTTCTCCTGAGGGCTGAAGTGTCTTGGAAAAGGGCCTCCCCATGGACAAGGAGTCCTACAACCAATTCTAAAAGCTCTCATTTGAGTTGTTGCTCTAGACTGCACCATCTTTACCTCCATCTTTTGGATTTTCTCCAACAGACCAGCATCTTGCATCTAATTGTCTTCATTATATGCATACTCTTGCTCTTGGAAAGCTCCATAGCCAAACTGATTTTGGCATTGCTGCTCATATGGGTATGCATGCTGATTTTGAATTTGTTCAAAATGCTGATTTGGAGGATTTAAAAAACATGTTGGAGGTGGGAAACATTGCTGTTGTTGTTGTAAATGTGAGTTCCATGATGGAAATGAAGTCATGATTGCACAACTTCATGGAATGGAAAAGAATGAAAGGGATGGAAAGAAGGATGGATGGGAATGGATGAAAAATAGGTCTGCAACTTTAGAAATGGGTTGCTGATCAGATGGAGTCGCCAGATGTGTTTGCAAGTGCCTCCAAAGGCTGAAATCTTCACAGGAACACACCAACCTGCAAAAGATGAAGTGGAAGACCTCTAAGGTCCCACCGGCATGCCAAAACTATTTGATGCAAAATCACAGCACCCCTAGATGTTGATCAAATTTCTAGGTTGATCACTCTAGCATCTAGTGTGATTGCACAACATTGAATCCTTTCTCCAAGTGTGGGACTTACGAAATGAGAAAGGAATCTCTAGAGAAGGCTGGTTCCTCTTCCTAAACTACCTGCCACAAGCTATTCTAGTGCAGGTAAGCTAATCTAAACCTAATCTAACCATGCCAAGGAGACAAAGAGAGAGAGAAAAGGGAAAAAAAGAGCCTACACTAAAACAATGATACACCAGAGAAGGAAAATGTTGAACATCTATCAAAACTACCATGGAACAAGGAGAGGTGAGCGATGGGAAGGATGGACAGATGCATCACAAAACCAAGGATAGATTTCACATAGAAAATGTCCCAAAACTCCATGAACATAGCTCCAGACCTATAATGAACATTAGAACATGCACAAATACCTGCAATGAAGAGAGGTAAGAAGAAAACAAGTGAAAAAGAGCAAGGATGGACAGATGCATCACGAAACACGTTTTTGTTGCTTCAGAAGTTTACACAGAACATCATTTTAATGGTAAAAGGAAAAAAATCCATTACAGAGTAGGGGAGGAGGTTAAAACTCAATTTTCAACCCTGGAGAAGAAAAGAAGGGAGGGCATAGCTGAAAAGATGAACCACCTTTTGAAAAATGAGCCAAATATGGCTTTATACAATGCATGGGTCGAGCCTAGGAGAGAGAAAACATGTAAAAACGTGGGAGCCATTTCTCATTGAATGCAAATGCATTAAAATAGCATAGGAATCCTTACAGACCCATGCCCTAACATTTTTGGCCATGCTGAAGAATGCGACCCATTCTGTATTAAAACTGGTTGTTGAAACGTCACTTCTTACCATTACCATGCGCCAAACACATTTTCTGATTTTTGCTTTCCAAACTAAATCAAAATGCAAGATTGACCTCAGAATCATGTAGATAATTTCACCATCTTTCCATTGATATAAAGAACGTGAAAATCTGAGATCTGGATCGAAAGTTATGGCTATCTGAAGATTTAGGGCAAAAATAGGACAAAACGGATCGACGGGAAAAGGTTTGAATTTTTCCCGCGCTCTGCCACTTGGATGACATGTGTCAGGCACTGATTGGCCATGCAATTCTCTCTCCTTCCTTTTCCATGGGTTTTCCTTGAAAATTTTGACTTTTCTTACACTTTGAAAAAAATTCATTTTCCCCCCGCGCCCCGCCACTTGGGACACGTGGCATCATTTGCTCGTCGGCGGGGGTGGGGAAAACTTTGCTAAGTTTCCAAAGCTCTCCCTGAGCTCTAAACTCCCCTTAGGACACATGTCTTATGTCACCTGGCTCGGGCCCTCTGTTCCATTTTCCCCTTTGAAACTTTTACCGACCACTTAGCAACTTTTTTCCTTCTGACACGTGGCACGTTCTGATTCGTTGGCAGCTCTTTTGTCTTTTCGCATCCCACGTATGCCTTTTTCCCGGATGTCCGAAACAAAAATATTCTACTTCATCCGATTCAGGCTTCGTTTTCCCTCTTTGCAGTGAAGACACGTGGTGAGATTTGATTGGATCTCGGCTTTTTCGGCTTTTCGCGTCCTCCGCGTACTTTTGGCCCAAATGTCCAGACAAAAGTCTATTGTTTTGGCTGAATCGGCCGGTTCGCATCCTCTGCGTACTTTTTCCTAGATGTCCCGGACCACTTGGGACAAATATCTCTGAACCACCTAAAATGGACTGACTTGCGCCAAACCGGCCGATCTATGTCCTTCGCGTACTTTTGGCCCAGGATGTCCCAAACTCCGCGAAACAAGACTTAGGCAATTTTCTTCATTTTTTCAGCCGGTTCGGCTTTTCACGCCCCACGCGTCCCGATGTCCCAACTGTCCCCAGACCACCTGGACTAGGACTTAGCTAATTTTCTTGCTTTTTTTTTCGGCCCCAAGTTTGGTACGACGAACCTCAGTTCAACCCGAACTGGTACGACCCGAGCCCTTCAGACCCAAAATGCCTTAACACAGTCCTGCAACCTTATTTTCTACATTTCTTCCATTTTCTCAACCTATTGGGATTCCTCCTTGGATGGGAGAGTTAGAGAAAGGCTGAGGGACCCCAAAAAACATGATTTGGGCCTTGAATCAATCTATTTGTCTGGGACTTGAATATTCTTATGCATGTTATCAAAATTACCCTGGGGGTGAATTTTGGATAATACTAACTTCAGCCACTAACAAAAATGCAATAAATTAGCATGGGCATCCTTAAAATTCCATTCCTTACATTTTTCACCATGCTGGGAGAGAATGTGAGCCATGCTGCATTAAAAATGGTGGTTGAAATGTCATTTTTGTTCATTTCCACATGCCAGAGGAATTTTCCAATTTTATCTCTCCAAACTCCACCAAAACACAAAATTGACCCCGGAATCATGTAGATAATTTCACCAAATTTCCATTAATATAAATAACGCCAAAAATTGAGCTCTGGATCGAAAGTTATGCTCATTTGAAAATTTAGGGCAAAACAGGCCAAAATGGGTTGGCGGGCTGAAAATTTGAAATTTTCCCACCTTTTGCATTTGGGAAAATTTCCCCAAAGATCTTCATGGCCCACTACTCTGGTGCCATGTGGCACTTTCTGATTAGTTGCCCTTCCCCGCTTCATTTTTCATCATTTCAGCCTTTGGAAAATTTTCCAAAAATTCTCCACTGGTTGGATGACCTGAAGACACGTGGCATGATCTCGATTCATCGCGGGCCTCTCCTCCAAATTTTCCATCACTTTTGACCATCTTTTCTGACCTAGACACATGGCACAACCCCATTGGATACGGGATTTTCCTTTCATTTTTCTCTGCGGGCCTTCCTTATGTTTTTGCCACCACATGGACATGTGGCATGATCTGACTGCTCGGGCTTTGGGAGGTGGGACTTCCTTTTGAAATTTTCCTTTGATTTTGTTTTGGGAAAAATTCCCAATCTCCCCCATGCTCCACCACTCCTAGTTCCACGTGGTAGGATTTGATTTGTTGTGTGGGCCTATGGGCCAAAATCTCTCTTTAGCACCCTCACCAAACACTTTGGCAAATTTTTCAATCTTTCCTCCGCCCTCCGCCACTCCTTCGGCCTAAGGACATGTGGCATAATGTTATTGGATGTGGGCCTAGCATCGAAAATTTTGTTTGTGCCAACCCTTGGGAAATTTTCCCAACTTCTCCCCGCCTAGACACGTGGCCTTCTTCCATTGGCTCGGGCTTTCTATGGGAAAATTTCCCACAAAAACTCCACCAAGCCATAACTTTAAAAATACATGGAGTTAGGAAGAAAACTTTACCTTTCTGGAAAGATGAGAAAGAGATCTATCCAATGGTGCCATTTCCAGAACATTTTGAGTGCCTGAAAAGTAAAAATTCTGACTAAGGCACAAGGGAGGAATGAAATGAAGGGATTTAGTCACAAAATGAGCAAGGGGCTCATTTTGGATAACAATCTTGGTGACTCAGAGGGGTCATCTACCTACTGGATGAAGTTACCAGTTACCTGAAGCAATCCATTGGGCATGGAGTCATCAAATTCTCTACTTGGTACCCCAACTGATTATAACAATGCAAGGAGGAAGAGGGAGGATAGAACACCATCTGATTAGAGCAAGGCCTGTAAAACACATTTCCTAGAATAGCAATCTTGTGCCAAAGCACTTAGGGAAAGAAAAGCTAATCTACAACAAAACAATGTGCACAAGCACTTGGAGGAATGAAAACCTAAGCTAATATGTATAAGGTGGATAATTTCCTTTAGTAGAAATGCTTTAGATGGATTCCATTGACTGGAATATATAATTCTTCACCATCCAATGAAGATAATTGGAAGGAATTGCTTTCCTTACACTTTGTGACCATGTAGGAGCAACTCCAAATGGCATCCAATTTTGAATGCCTTCCGGTCTTGCTCTATCTCGCATCCCATTTTAACACTAGATCTCCAACTTGGAAAGATCTATCCTTGGCCTTTCTATCAAAGGTCTTCTTGACCATAGCTTGATCCTTCTTCATTGCTTGGGATGCCTGATTTCTAATTTCTTGGAGCTCCATCAATTCTGCATACCTAACCTCTATGGGTCCAAACTCCAACAACTCCAACTACTTTATGAGTTATAATGTTGGCAACTCAAGTGACATGGGAAAAATTGTCTCTCTTCCATAAACAAGCTTGAATGGAGAGTTACCTATAGATCTCTTGGGAGTTATCCTATTAGCCCACAAGGCTGATTTCAATTTAGTATGCCAAGACCTTTGATTTTCATCAAGATTCCTCTTAATTATCCTTAACAAGTTCTTGTTTGTAGATTCAACTTAGCAATTACCTTGAGGGTAATAATTTGATGAAGTGCTTAGGTAGATCCCATTCTTGACTGCCCATTCAGCTACCTTAGACCCAATGAATGCCAATGTATTATCTGATATTATTGTAGTAGGTATGCCAAATCTTGTTGCTATTCCCTCATAGAAGTCCACGATGCTAGATTCATTTTCTTCCTTGAGTGCTACTTTTGCCTCGACCACTTGGTGAAGTAATATGTTGATGTTAGAATCCATTTGTGTCCTTGGCTTAAATTTGGGTTGATGAATCCAATGAAGTCCAAACCCCATTGCATGAATGGCTAGTCAACTAAAATTAGATGCAATGGAATGGCAGCTAGTCTCTCTTTCCTCCTGAAGAATGCACAATTCTTACACCTCTTGATCAATGCATAATAATCACTAAAAATATTGATCCAATAATAGCTAGCCCTCATGGTCTTGAGATCTATCAATCTTAGTGGAAAATGACCACCAGCTGATCCACCATGGAACTCTTCCAACACTCTGTGAATCTGATTTGTACCAATGCATCTCAGCAGCACTCCATTCACATCCCTCTTGAATAAAACACCATCAACAAGGGCATATGGGACAGCCTGCAATATGAAGTGTCTCCTTTTGGTTTTGTTCATCTCTAGAGGGAATAGGTCTATGTTTAGGAAGTGCATTATGTCCTAGGTTTAGCAAGGAGTGAGGACACCATCATTTTCTTCTTGAGTGCTTCCTTGCTCATGGTTGTCTTGCAACACCAAAACAACCTCTTTCTCATTGCATGATTCCTTTTGTTTGTTCAAGAATAGATGCTCACATAATCATTTTCTTATGAACAACTTGGTGACTTTGATCTCAATGTCATACTCCATGACATGATTAATCCACCCTGCTCTCTTTTCATTTAGGTCTTTATTGAGGAGGAAGTCTTTAACTCCCATATGAGAAACCAGCAGTTGAACCTTGTTGTTTGAAACTAGATGCTTAAATTTCTTCAAGCTCCTAATTACTACAAGAACATGCTTCTCAATGAAATAATATCTCACGTCATAGTCCTCTAGGCTTTGGCTGAAGAAATCAATTGGCTACTCATCATTGTCTTTATTCTCCTATACCAAAATTGTAGAAATGGTATCATCACCTCCAAATGCATAGAGGATGAAATCCTTGGAGAAATCTAGGTTAATGAGAGTTGGAGCTTGTGAGATGGCCTCTTTGATTGCTTCAAACTTGCCTTGACTTCTACGGTCCATTTGAAATCTATGCTTTTCTTTAACATCTTGGTGATAGGATTGACTAGGGCTGTAAAATTTAGGACAAACCTCTGAACAAAATTTGTCTTTCCCAAGAAAATTTGAAGGGATTTCTTGTGGCTTGGCAATGGTAGTGCTATTATGGCTTCAACTCTTTCCGGATCAATTGCTAATCCTTCTTTGGAGACAATGTGTCCAAGGAGATTTCCTTCATGAGCTAGAAAAATACACTTTTTAGGATTAAAGGATACCCCAAATCTTCTCGCACCTTTGGAATACTTGTCTTAAATGAAAGAGATGGTCTACTACATTTTTTAAAAATCAATGATATCATCAAGATATATTAGCACCATTTTGTTAATCAAATCCTTGAACGCCATGTCCATTTCCCTTTGGAATGTAGCCCCAATGTTGGATTAGCCCAAATGGCATTTTCTTGTATGCATAAGTCCCCCATTTGGTTATGAAGGCTGTCTAGAATTGATCCTCTTCCTTCACCATAATTTGATTATACTTGAATAGCCATTAAGCAATGAAAACCTCTCGAGACCAAAGAACAACTTGTAAGATCTACTCCATAGAAGGAAGTGGGTAATGATCCTTAAGAATGCTCCACTCTTCTTTCTAATCGGAACCAAGTTGGTTACCCAACTAGAATGCTTGATTGGAAATATGATACTTTCCTCTATTAGCTTATTCAATTCTTTTCTCATGAGAGGCTCCAGGTGTTGGTTGACTGGCCTTTGTTTTTGCCTAATGGGTTTAGCACTTGGATCCAATTCAATGGTGTGTTGAGATAACTTGGGATTAAAACCTTTCAAATATTCATAGCTCCAAGAAAACACATCAAGTAATTCTTGACAAAGCTGTATGAACTCATACCTTTCTTACTCAATTGTCACTTTACCAATCTGGAGTGATTTGCCTTCTTCCACCAAGATGGGCACTGAATCTTCTCCCTTGAATTGGATGTTTGCTTTCTCTTTCCTAAACTAATCATTAGGATTGAAAATGGACTCTAAAGTGACAAGTCCCTTTGGTAGGTTTTTGGTTCTCGGTTGTACCACTTGATCACCATATCTTGCTGTTCTAACTTTTCCTGATTTTTAGCGAGAACTCAGCCTCTTCTTGTAAGAAATGGATGATTTGTTGATCATTTTCAAACACTTCCCAACTTACATTATTGTCTAGCACTAAATGCCTTACAATCACATGAATGCTTGGTTGTACTTTGTATCTCTTGATGCTTTCAACAATATCAAAGGCTGCTCTAACTACTGCAAGCCCACACAATAGCTTGTTCTCTTTCCTAGGGATGGATTTGATGCTAAAACCCTCAAAATCTTCAATGAGGTCTCACTCCCTATTTTTGTAGCACTTGAGAATATCATTCTTGATAGCATGCTTCCCCTTAACTTGGTTGAAAATCAGATCACTATCACCAAAAACTTGCAAGTTCTTTATTCCTTTCTTTATTGACCAATGCAATCCTTGTATCAAGGCTTCATATTCACAATGTTATTAGAACATGTAAACTAAAATCTAAAATTTGAATAATACTTAACTCCTTGAGGTGAAACAAGCATAGCTCCCCTCCTACACCTTTTATACTTCTTGATCAATCAAAGAACAATTGTCATACCTCGTTGTCATCCTTGTGGTCTGTCTTGGTGATGCTAGGAATAGGATGATTTTCTTCATGTATGCAATAGACTCCTAGCTTAGATTATTCTATTTCTTGATAAGGATCAAAAGCATGCACCTTGCTTGCACATTAATCAAGAGTTAAATCTAGGATGCTTCCAACCTTGGTGTCGACTTCATCGATTGCTTGGATAATCTTCTTGATCAAACGTTGAATAATTGGTATTGATTTTGCTTGGAGTGTGAAAGTTTGTAAGAGGCTTAGATCTGATTGTGGATTTAGTTCCATATCTTTTTCTCGAACAACATGTGTGACCAATCAGCAGATAATTAACCTCCAATATTAGTCATGTGAAATCCCTTGACAAAACATAGGGAAAAGAGTGGTGGAAGATCTATCACCGAGACATCTTGCAAAACAACAACGTTGGGGCATGCATGCAAAGTGAGACTCAAGTTTTTAATCACTCCTACTATTGTTACTACTGTCCCATCCAATTACACTACCCCTTTCAATATGACTTCATATTGAAGCCCCAACTAATCAGATATTTTCTTGGGCATTACTAAACTACTTGCTCCAGAATCAATCATGTAATTGTGTACTAATTGATTCCTAATGATCAATGAAACATAGAATGGAGGGGGCTTCAACATTTTACCTTGCTTTCCTCCATGATTCCCCTCAGGCTGGGCAACATTTTTGAGCACTTTCTCTTGCATTTGGACTTGCTGATTTGAAGTTGACCAGTCCTTCATGGCAGCTTGTAGCAAATCTCTTTGGCCTGGGATGGATAGTGATTCCCACATTGATATGTTTACATTTGTCTTCTTCATCTGATCAATGATGTTGAATGGAGATGAAGCATCTCTCTACTGTCCCTTGGCCTACACATTCATTCCTTGCACATGGGTAGTAGCAACTGACATCTGGGTTGGCTTAGGAGCTAGTTTGGGTGGTCCTTGCATGCTTGGGACTTCATTTTGTTTGCTAATAGTTTGTGGAGTGGTAGAAGGTTGTGGATTACTTTAGGCCAATGGCTTTCCTTCCCCCAAATTTCTCCTTTTTGACCTTGTGTTGGCTACAAAACTTTGAGAGATTGTTTGATTCATACCACAAAAGTCTTCTACCTGCTAGTTTACAAGTGTGGTATCATTTGGAGCTGATTGTTGCTGGGATGTTTCTTGCTATTGGTTATGTCCTTGACTCCCTTCACCCTCCACACTAGTTGTTGTTACCATTAATGCTTGATTTAGGGCACCATTGAAGCACATAGACTAGTTGTGAGGTTCATTACATGGGAAACACCAATCATACTCTTGAGCTATGTTGTTTTTTATTGGCACTATTGCTTTAGAGGTAGATGTAGCATTGTATTATAGGGCTGAAATGGTCTGTTAGCGAGGAGGCCTTTTCTCGATTTTGATTTGAAGCTGGATTGGGTGGTCTTTGAGGCTAATATGGCTTCTGTTAGGCTAAGATTGCGGCTGATATGAAGGCCTGAAACTTCGGATTACTACATATTGAGTGTAACCATCTCATTACCTAAATTTTTAATTGCTTCATGACTTCTTGAAGTTCATTTGAGGCATTAGAAGATGAAGTAGAATCTTCACTTGAATTCTGATTTCTAGGAGTGGGAATAGGAGTTAAAATATGTGCTTGATTAGTACTTAGACTCTCTAAGTTTGGATATAATGGAATTGGAGGCCCAGGAGCTAGCTTACCAGCTTGAATCAGATAATTTTAAGCTCTAATGGTAATGTTATAAGTAGTAGGGATAGTTTTGCCTCTCTTGTATTAAATTAACATAGAAATATCAAAATTTAAATCTTTAAGGTAATATAGAAAAGCACCTTCTGCTGTTGGCCTTACTGCCATTGGAATTCTCTCCCAAGTCCTTTGAAATCTGAAGTTGAAGTCAGTCAGCTGCTCATTGGGAGCTCTCTTGATAGTTGTCAATTGTTCTAGAAGGGACAAGTTATCTCCCTTTTCTCCAAACTACTCATGGAGGGCTATACATAACTGGTTCCAATTTTGGATAGAACCTGAAGCAAGGCTCCTGAACCATTGCAAAGCCTTCCCTTTAAATAAAAATGCCAACAGCTTGACAAGAATTTGCATCTCATCAATCTCATGGATTGTGCAAATATTAGCAATGTCCTTGACATGATCACTAGGAGTGGTCGATTCTCTCCAAGAAAGTATGGAATGTTTTTCGGTGTTACAACCGGGATTGGATTTTGTGCATTAAGAGAAAGTGGGCTCTTTGCGCAAAGAAATTGACATATGGGTTGTGTTGTGCCATTTTGATTAGCCTTAGAACCCTTGTTGATTAGATGAAAGGTCTAACAAGTGGAGGAGTTGATAGAGTTATGTTTGGTGGAGATGGAGACCTTTGAATTATCCTCCCTCTTTGTCTTCTTCTTAGAGATAATTGAAGATAATCAAACAATACTTCTTCTTCTCCAACTCTTGACCTTGTGTTAATTCTTTGTAAAGTAAGAAAATTGCAACAAATGCACATAAATTAAGAAAATTGCAACAAATGCACATAAAGTTTGTTGCAATGAAGATGAAGACCTCTAAGGTCCCACTGTGCATGCCAAAACTTTTAGTGCAAATTAGCAAAGACCCTCTAGATGTTCTATCGATTTGTAGTTTGAAATTCTTACATCCAGTGTGATTGCACAACATTGAATCTTTTCCCCAAGTGTGGGACTTGTAAAAATGGGAAAAAGAATCTCCGGGTTAGAGGTTTGGTTCCTTAAATCCTTTGATTAGGTGTATTGCTTGAAAATTGTAGAGGTTTAAACTCAAAATCCTACTATAAATTCCAAGATGACAGAGATAGAGAATGTAAAATAATCAAAACTAATGCTAATAAGGTGATGCACCAAAGGAGTGGTGAGAATTTTTACTTCTACAAATTGACACAAATTACGAAAATGCAAGAAAACATCATGCACAAACTGATAGAATGTAATGAAAGATCATGGATGAATCAAACAACACAACAAGAGGATCAACTCATTCACAGAGCTAGCACTTTGTCATTTCCAATATCAAAATACATGTATTACATCAACAAGAAGGAAGAAAATATGTTGAAGTCTTGAAAGAGGTCAGTATTCCACAAAATCACTTTTTAAGGTGAAAGAGGGAGCCTGCAAAACATAAAAATGTCCAACCCCTAAAAATGAGCCAAATCTAGCTTTTTACAATGCTCATTCGAGTAAGGAGAGAGAAATGTGGGAAAACATGAGAGTAGCTTCAACCACCAACCAAAATGCAATAAAACAACATGGGCATCCTTAAAAGTCCATTCCCTTACATTTTCACCATACTGGGAGAGAATGCGAGCCATCTTGCATTAAAAATGGTGGTTGAAATGTCATTTTTGTTCATTTCCATGTGCTAAGAGGTGTTTTCTAATTTTATCTCTCTAAACTCCACCAAAACAAAAAATTGACCCTAGAATCATGTAGAGAATTTCACCAGATTTCCATTGATATAAAGAACGCCAAAAACCAAGCTCTGGATCAAAAGTTATGCTCATTTGAAAATTTAGGGCAAAACAGGGCCAAAATGGGTTGGCGGGCCAAAAATTTGAAATTTTCCCACTTTTTTGCATTTGGGAAAATTTCCCCAAAAATCTCCATGCCCCACCACTCCGGTGCCACATGGCATGTTCGATTGGTTGTGGGCCCTTCTGCTTCATTTTTCATCGTTTTGGCCTTTGGAAAATTTTCCAAAAATTCTCTGCCGGTTGGATGACTGAATACATGTGGCATGATCTGATTCATCGTGGGCCTCTCCTCAAAATTTTCCATCACTTTTGACCATTTTTTCTGACCTGGACAAGTGGCACAACAGCATTAGATGTGTAATTTTCCTTTCATTTTTCTTTGCGGGCCTTCTTTATGTTTCTTGCTGCCACATGGACATGTGGCATGATCCGATTGGCTCGGCCTTTGGGAGGTGGGACTATTATCCAAAATTCACCCCTCAAGGTAATTTTGATAACATGCATCAAATTATTCAGTCTCGAGCAAGTAGATTGATTCAAGGCAAAAAATCATGTTTTTTGGGGTCCCTTGGCTTCTCTCTAACTCTCCCATCCAAGAAGAAATCCCAACAAGTTAGAAAAAATGGAAAAATACAAAAATAAGGTTGCAGGACTGTTTTAAAGCATTTCGGGTCTGAAGGGTTCGGGTCATACTAAGGTTCGTCGTACCAAGCTTGGGGCCAAAAAAGTAAGAAAATCAGCTAAGTCTTTTGTCCCAGTGCGATCTGGAGACAATTGGGATGCCGGGACGCGAGGTGCGAAAAGCCAAAACAACCGAGAGCAGAGAAAAATTGTTTAAGTCTTTTGTTTCATGTGGTTTGGGATAGCCGGGGACAAAAATACGTGTGGGACGTGAATCGCCATTTGCCGAATGATACCATTTCAGCGGTTCGAAATATTTATCCCAGTGCATCCGGATAGTTGGGACAAAGGTACGCGAGGGATGCGTGAGATGCAAAAAGGTGAAAAGGCCATAAACAAGAACAAAGGCAGTCCATTTTGGTTGAAGCGGAGACTTTCATCTCGGGACAGTTGGGACAAAGGTACGCGAGGGCGTGAGACACGAAAAGGTGAAAAGGCCGCAAAAGAGACAAGGAGGCCCGCGGATGAATCAGAACATGCCACGTGTCAGAAGGGGAAGAAAGTTAAAAAAATTGCTAAGTGTTTGGCGCAAGGTAAAATTTTGAAAGGAGGCCCACGGATGAATCAAATCTCGCCACGTGTCTTCACCATCGACCCAGCGGAGCGAGGCAAAAAATTAGAATTTTTGGCAAAATGTTTTGCCGAAAGTCCAAAGGTGAGTTTTGGCCCACTGCCCCGCCACCGAATGGAAGCTCATAGCCAATCAGGGCCTGACACATGTCATCCAAGTGGTGGAGTGTGGGAAAGTTTAAAAAATTTCCAAATGCAAAAAGAGGTAAAATTCAAAAAAATTTCCCGCCAATCGGTTTTCGGCCTGTTTTTTCCCTAAATCTTCAAATGGCCATAACTTTCAATCCAGAGCTCAGATTTTCACGTTCTTTATATCAATGGAAAGATGGTGAAATTATCTACAAGATTCCAGGGTAACTTTTCAATTTTGGTTCAATTTGGAGAGATAAAATTGAAAAATTCCTCTAGCATGTGGTAATGGCCAGAAATGACGTTTCAACAAACAACTTTAATGCAAAATACAGTTGGCCGCTTTTGCTAGGGTTCTCACCCACCACCATAATGAGATGAATTAAACACAACCTAGAGGTGGTTGGGGTATATTTGGATTTCTCCTCTCTTCCCTCTCTCATTCTTCCTATAAATTATAAGGAGGAGCTTCTTTCTAAATGTTGGACATTCTTGTTTTACCCCTCCCTTCTTCTCTTTGGCGTGGTGAATTTGTGGAGTTCAAACCTCCCATTTAAAAATATAATGAAAATTTGCCTCTTGGTATTTTGTATTGTATTATATCAATCTTTGGAGCAAGTAATGCATGTCTCGTGGATGATTCTCAACCCTCTCTGTGTTCATTTGCATCCTCCTGATCTTTCACTACAATTTTGTTATTTGAGCATGATCTTGCATCACATTTTAATGGTTTGTGTTTATTGGCAAGATAGGTGTTCTTCATTCCTTGGTGCATCACCTTTGTTAGTTTAGGTTTATTTTTATGCATCTTCTTACCCTGTCTCCTTGGCAAGTTATATTAGATTTTGAGTAAACCCTCTACATTTTTTGTGTGCATCTGAATAGAGGAATAGGAATCGGCCTTCATCCGAAGAGATTTTCTAATTTCGTAAGGTCCCACACTTTGGAAAATCTCCATGTTATGCAATCGCACTGAGATTCTCAACCCATCAAGTCGCAGACACTCAGGGGTGCTGCGATTCTACACTAACAGTTTTGGCACACCTAGTGGGACCTTAGAGGTCTTCACTTTTATTGCAACAAGATCGATGTGCACTTGTTGTAAGTTCTAGCTTTGAAGGAGCTTAAAATCACACATCTGGTGACTCCAAAAGAAGCATAATCCACTGGTTTTAGTAGTCCAAGCCTGGCAAATTTATGAGAAGAATATAGACCAGGTCAAGAACTAGGGAGGAAGGATTGTTTGTTCATCTACACCTATCTCCAAGAAGAGAGAGAAGGGGAAGAAGAGCTCAAAGATCTCCATCTCCACCTAATAGAACCTTTTCAACACCTCCACCTGGTAGGCCTTTCATCCAATCAACAAGGGTTCTCAGGCCAATCAGAATGGCACAACCACCAAATCCATATGTCAATTTCACTGGCAGCAGCCCACTTGCTCTCAATGCACAACATCCAATCCTAGTTGTAGCATTGAAGAACATTCCATACTTCACTGGAGAGAACCAGACTACTCCTGGTGATCATGTTAAAGACATTGCCAACCTTTGTGCAATTCATGAAATCAATGAGATGCAAGTTGCTATCAAATTGTTGGCATCCTCATTCAAGGGGAAAGCTTTATAATGGTTCAGGAGCCTTGCCTTAGGTTCTATTCAAAATTGGAATCAGCTATGTATAGCCCTCCATGAGCAGTTTGGGGAAAAGGGAGACAATTTGTCCCTTTTGGAACAGGCTGATAGCTATCAAAAGAGCTCCCAATGAGAAGTGCTTAGGTAGATCCCATTCTTGGCAGCCCACTCACCCTTAGATCCAATGAATGCCAATGCATTATCAGAGATTATTGTAGCAGGTACACCAAATCTGGTAGTTATCCCCTCATAAAAGTCTAAGATGCTAGACTCATTTGCCTCTTTGAGTGCTACTGCTTCTGTCCATCTGGTGAAGTAGTCTGTGGCTGTCAAAATTCATTTGTGCCCTTGGCTTGAATTGGGATTAATGACTCCAATGAAGTCCAAACCCCATTGCATGAATGGCTGGTCAACTGAGATTGGATGTAATGGAAGGGCAGCAAGTCTTTCTTTTCCTGTGAAGAATGCACAATTCTTACACCTCTTGATCCATGCATAGCAATCACTCAAGATTTTAGGCCAATAATAACCAGCCTTCGTGATTTTTAGAGCTGTCACTCTTGGTGCAAAATGACCACTAGTTCGTCCCACCATGGAACTCTTCCAACACCCTTTGAATCTGATTTGTGCTAATGCATCTCAGCAACACTCCATTCACATCTTTCTTGAACAAAACTCCATCAACAATGGCATATGGAATAGCCTGCAACCTGAAGTATCTCCTCTTCACTTTGCTCATTTCTAGAGGGCATAGGCATGTCTGTAGGAAGTGTATCATACTCTGAGTCCAACAGGGAGTGGGCACATTTTCATTTTCCTATTCTTGACCATCCTGTAGTACCAAGAAAGCATCTTCTTCATTACCTGCTTCAACTTGTTGACTCAAGGCTAGTTGTTCACATAGTCCCTTCACATGTACTAGTTTGGTGACCTTGATCTCGATGTCATATTCCATGACACGAGTTATCCATCCTACATGTTTCTCATTCAGATCCTTGTTTAGAAGGAAGTCCCGACTCTGCATGAGAGACCAATAATTGGATCTTGTTGTTTGAGACTAGGTGCTTGAATTTCTTTAAACTCCCGATCACCGCAAGTACATGCTTCTCAATGAAAGAGTACCTAGTTTTTATTCCTCCAAGCCTTGATGAAGAAAGCAATCGGTTGTTCTAATCCTTCTTTGTTTTGTTGTGCCAAGATTGCAAAATTGTATCTCCACCACCAAAGGCGTATAAAGATGAAATCCTTGGAGAAGTTTGGATTGACGAGGGTTGGAGCTTGAGATATAGCCTCTTTTATTGCCTCAAAACTTTCCTTGCCTTCAGATGTCCACTTAAATGCCATGCTCTTCTTTAACATCAATGTTATTGGCTTTACGAGAGCTACAAAGTTTGGAACAAACCTACGGACAAAATTGATCCTTCCTAAGAAGCTTTGAAGAGACTTCTTATAACTTGGCAATGGTAACGCTCGAATTGCTTCAACTCTTTCTGAGTCAATCATCAATCCCTCCTTTGAAACAATATGGCTAAGAATTTTTCCCTCATGAGCCAAGAATATGCATTTTTTGGGATTCAATGATACCCCAAATCTTCTACACCTCTGAAATACCTGCCTCAGATGAAAGAGGTGATCCACTACATTTTTGGAGAATACAGTGATGTCATCAAGGTATATCAAAACTATTTTATTGATCAACCCCTTGAATGCCATATCCATTGCCCTTTGGAAAGTGGCTCCAGCATTTGATAGCCCAAATGGCATCTTCTTGTAGGCATAGGTCCCCCATTTGGTGGTGAAAGCCATCTTGAACTGGTCATCTTCCTTCACCATTACCTGATTATACCCTGAGTAGCCATCTAGGAGAGAGAATCTCTCTCGAACCAGATACTACTTGCAATATTTGTTCCATTAAAGGAAGTGGGTAATGGTCTTTGAGAGATGCCCTATTTAGGTCTCAGAAATCTACACACAACCTGATTTCTCCGCTCTTCTTCCTGACCGGAACCAAGTTTGCGACCCAGCTTGAGTGCTTGATCGAGAATATAATGCTTGCCTCTATTAGCTTATTTAGCTCTTTCTTTATTAGAGGCTCAATGTGAGGGTTGACTGGTCTCTGCTTCTACCTGATGGGCTTAGCATCTGGATCCAATTCTATGGTATGTTGAGCCAGGTTGGGATTGAAACCTTTCAAGTCTTCATAGCTCCAAGCGAAGACATCTAGAAATTCTTGGCAAAGTTGTATGAAATCTGATTTCTCCTGTTCAGTGGCTACCTTGCCAATTTGAAGTGTTTTGTTTTCCCCAACCGGAATTGGCTCTGAATCTTCTCTTTTGACCTGTATGTTAGCCTTTTCCTTACGGAACTGGTCATTAGGGTTGAAGATAGACTCCAATGTTACTAAACCCCTAGGAAGCTTGTTTGTCCGCAGCTGCACTACTTGATCCCCATACTGCTGCTCTAATCTGTCCTGATTCCTAGCTGAGAATTCAGCCTCTTCTTGTAAGAAATTGACGATCTGTTGATCATTCTCAAACACCTGCCAGCTGGTGTTATTATCTGGAACTGCTGGCCTCACAATCACATGGACATGTGGCTGTGTTTTTTCCCTTTTGATGTTGTCAACCACATCAAACATTGCTCCAATAGCTGCGAGCCTATCCGCGGCTTCATTTTTCTTCCTAGGTATGGACGTGATATTGAAAGCTTCGAAATCCTCAACGAGGTCCCATACCCTATTCTTGTAGTTCTTTAGCAGTTCATTCTTTGTAGCATGTTGTCCCCTGACTTGATTGACGATTAGTTCACTGTCACCAAAGACTTGCAAGTTCTTTATTTTCTTCTTGATTGCCCAATGTATCCCTTGCACCAAGGCTTCATATTCAGCAGTGTTATTTGAATAGGAAAACTAGAAACGGAAGGCTGAGTAATACCTTATACCTTGTGGTGAAATGAGCATAGCTCCTCCTCCTGCACCTTGCCTACTCCTTGATCCATCAAAGAACAACTGCCATACTTTATTCTTGTCCTTATGATCTGGCTTGGTGATGCTGGGGAGAGGTTGATCCTCTTCATGTAAACAATAAACCCCTAGCTCAGATTCTTCTACTTCTTGATAAGGATCAAAAGCATGCACCTTGCTTGCCCATTCATCAAGAGTCAAATCCGGGATACTTCCAACCTTGGTGTCACCTCATGCTAGGGTGATCTTCTTGATCAAATGCTGAGCAATTAGTATTAATCTAACTTGGAGTGTAAGGCTCAATATGGAAGTTTGTAATAGGTTCAGACCTAATTGTATCCTTAGTTCCATACCTTGTTGTAAACAACATGTGAGACCAATCTGCTGAAAGATAGCCTCCAATTTTAGCAGTGAAGTCTCTTGACAAGCACAATGCAAAGAGTGGTGGAAGGTCTATGACTGATACATCTTGTAAAACAACAACATTTGGACATGCATGCAAGGTAAGACTCAAATTTCTAATCACTCCAACTATTGCTATTGTCTGTCCCATCTAGCTGCACTACCCCTTTGGATGTTATTTCATACTGGAGCCCTAGCTGATCAGCTATTTGTTTGGGCATGACAGAACTACTTGCCCCGGAATCAATCATGCAATTGTGTACTAGCTGATTTCCAATGATCAACGAAACATAGAAAGGAGGGGGCTTCAACATCTTACCTTGTTGTCCTCCATGATTTCCCCTAGGTCAAAGCATTTGTAAGCACTTTGTCTTGCATCTGAACCTGCTGATTCGAAGTTGGCCAATCCTTCATGGCAGCTTGCAGCAGATCTCTTTGGCCTGGGATAGATAGGGATTCCCACATAGATATATTGACATTTGTCTTCTTCATCTGATCAATGATACTTGAATGGTGATGAAGGATCTCTCTCTGTCCCCTGGTTTTGCACATTTACTCCTTGCACGTGGGCAGCAACAGTTGGCATTTGAGTTGGCCTAGGGGCTATTCTTGGCTGCCCTTGTGCATTTGAAATGGGACTTTGCTTGCCAATCATTTCTGGAGTCATAGAGGGTTGTGGATTGGTTGGGGCTAATGGCTGTTCTTCACCCAAATTTCTCCTCTTTGACCTTGTGTTGGCTGCAACACCTTGAGAAACTGCTTGATTCATGCCACAGAAATCTTCTGCTTGCCAGTTCACCAATGTGGTGTCATTTGGGGCTGATTGCTATTGGAATGTTTCTTGTTGTTGACTGTTTCCTTGACTGCCCTCACCCTCCACACCAGTAGTTGTCACCATTAGTGCTTGATTGAGAGCACCATTGAAACACATGGATTGGTTATGAGGCTCGTTGCATGGAAAGCACCAATCATATTCCTGAGAAATGTTGTTCTGTGTTGGCACTAATGCCTTAGAGGCAGATATGGAATTTGGATTATAGGGCTGGAATGATCTATTGGTAGGAGGCCTTGTTTGATTCATATTTGCAATTGGATTAGGTGGTCTTTGTGGTTGGTATGGCTGCCTATTAGGCTGAGCTTGGGGTTGATAAGAAGGTCTGAAACCTTGGGCTTGTTGCCTCTTGAGAGTAACTAGCTCATTGCCTAGGTTTTGCAATTGCTTCATGACCTCTTGAAGCTCATTTGGGGCACTTGGAGATGAAGTGGAAGCTTCATTTGAACTCTGATTTCTAGGAGTGGGAGAAGGAGCCAAATTAGGTGCTTGACTAGTGTTTGGGCTCTCTAAACTTGGAAACAATGGCATGGGAGGTCTAGGGGCAAGTTTGCCAGCTTGGATTAAACAATTTTCAGCCCTAATGGCAATGCTATAAGCCATAGGGATAGTTGTGCCTCCCATGGACTGAATCAACATAGAAATATCAGAATTTAAAGCTTTGAGATAGTATAGAAAAGCACCTTCTATTGTTGGCCTGACTGCCACTGGAATCCTCTCCCAAGTCTTTTGAAATCTGAAGTTGAAATCGGTCAGCTGCTCATTGGGAGCTCTCTTGATGGTTGTCAGCTGCTCCAAAAGAGACAAGTTGTCTCCCTTCTCTCCAAATTTCTCATGAAGTGCAATACACAGCTGATTCCAGTTTGTGATAGAACCAGCTCCAAGGCTCCTAAACCATTGCAATGCTTTACCCTTGAATGAAGATGCGAGTAACTTGACAACCACTTATATTTCATTGATTTCATGGATTGCATAAAGGTTAGCAATATCTTTAACATGATCACCTGGAGTAGTCTGATTTTCTCCAGTGAAGTAGGGAATGTTCTTCAAGGCTGCAATAGGAACTGGATGTTTTGCATTGAGAGCAAGTGGGCTGCTACCTGTGAAGTTGACATAGGGGTTGTTCTGAGCCATTCTAATTGGTCTTAAAACCCTTATTGACTGAATGAAAGGCCTATCAGGTGGAGGAGTTGAGAGAGTTCTATTTGGTGGAGATGGAGACCTTTGAATCCTTCTTCCTCTTTGCCTTCTTCTTGGAGATAATTGTAGGTATTCAAACAGCACTTCTTCTTCTCCAACTCTTGACCTTGTGGTGATTCTTCTCATGAGTTTTTAGGCCTAAGCTTGGAACAAGTTGGTTCTTCCCCTTGGAGTCACCGAGATATGAAAATAATATCTCTTTTAAGTAAGAAAATTGCACCAAATGCACATCAACTTTCCCGTGAATAAAAATGAGACCTCCAGGTCCCACCGGGCATGCCAAAACTGTTAGTGTAAAATCACAGCACCCATGGATGCTGGTCAGGTTTCTAGGTTCACCATACTATCATCCAGTGTGATTGCATAACATTTAATCCTTTCTCCAAGTGTGGGAGTTTAAAAGTGAGAAAGGATTCTCCAGAGAAGGCTGGTTCCTATTCCTCTGTTCAGATGCACATGAAATATGTAGAGGGTTTTCTCGAAACCTAATCTAATCTGCCAAGGAGACAGGGTAAGAAGATGCATAAAAATAAATCTAAGCTAATAGAGGTGATGCACCGAGGAATGAAGAACAACCTATCTTGCTAGTAAACACAGACCATTCAAATGTGATATAAGATCATGCACAGATAACAAAACTTGCAGTGAAAGACTAGGAGGATGCAAAAATGAACACAGAGAGGGTTGAGAATCATCCACAGACATGTATTACTTGCTCCAAAGATTGATACAATACACTACAGAATGCCAAGAGGTAGATTCATATTACAGTTTCAAATGAGAGGTTTGAACTCCACAAATTCGCCTGATAGGAGAAGAAGGGAGGAGAAAAATAGAAAATGTTTGACCTTTTGAAAGAAGCTCCTCTTTACAATATATAGGAAGAATGAGAGAGGGAAAAGAGAGGAAATTCAGAATCTACCCCAACCACTTCTAGGTCATATTTTAAATCATCTCATTATGGTAGAAGCGGTGGATCTGAAAAACGGCGACAGTGCATCGTCTAATAGAAGCGGCGAATCGCTTTTGCTGCATTAAAGCTAGTTGTTGAAGCGTCACTTCTGGCATTACCATGTGTCAGAGATGTTTTCTCAATTTTCTCTCTCCAAACTGAACCAAAATGTAAGATTGACCCCGGAATCATGTAGAGAATTTCAACAAATTTCCGTTGATATAAAGAACGTGCAAATCCAAGCTCTGGATCGAAAGATATGACGATCTGAAGATTTAGGGCACGAAACAGGCCAAAACAGATTTTGAAATCTTTTCCCGCGCTCTGCCACCTGGACGACACGTGTCAAGCGCTGATTGGATGCATAATTATCTCTCCTTCCCTATCCTGTGGGTTTTCCTGCTTCATTGGACATGTGTCCTCTTTTTATTAGCTCGAATTCGGGCTACGGTGCTTGAAACCTTGCCCTTTGACTTTTGGAATTTCTCCCTTGTGACACGTGTCATGATTTGGTTAGTTCTTGGGCTTGCTGGATTTTTGCGTCCATCTACATTTTCCTAGATGTCCCAAACTGTTTGGGACAAAAACTCTTGATCTGCCTGAAATGGGCTTCCTTGTCCCTCATTCAGCTGATGACACATGGCATTACTTGATTGGCTTTCAGCTCCTTTGGCTATCCACATCCCACGCGTCCCTTTGTCCCAACTGATCCATTTATTCCAACTGTCCTAGACTGTCTGGGACAAATTCTTCCGAGCCACCCGAAATGGGCTTCCTTTGCTCTCGGCCACTTCACCTTTTCATGTCCTTCACGTCCTCGTGGCCCAGATGTCCCAACTACTTAGTGTGAAAGTTCTCCTTTTGGCTGAACCGGGTAGTTTGTGCCCTTCGCGTCTTCATGTCCCAAATGTCCCAGAGCAGTTAGTCGATTTTCTTCTCCTTCTGCTGAACCAGCTTTCTGCATCCCACGTGTCCCAACGGCCCGGATGTTCCTTTGCCCTGTAGACTACCTGGTGGCCTTTCGGCTGATTCACGTCCTTCGTGTACATTTGTTCCAACTGTCCCAAAGGCGGCCTTGAGCAGGACTTAGCCAATTTCACGATTTTCTCCTGAATCAATCTACTTGCTTGGAACTGAAAAATCTGATGCATGTTATCAAAATTTACCCTGGGGGGTGAACTTTGGATAACATTACTACTTTTCCTAAAGTATCCATTAGGCATGGAGTCATGAGTTGTAACCTACAACTGATCTGAACTTTTAAAATATCCTCTCTAAGCCACTTGGAAACCCACTGAAATGGATTCGTTCTCACCAAAATGCCACTGAAATGGACTGTGCAAGAGCAAAACCAGCACCACAAAAACTATGCACAAAACTGAAAATCATACATGTTCCAAATGGAACATGCAGAGTGTGCACAAGCACTTCTTCTGCTGAAAGCAAACCTACCTACTTTACTCTAATTGGAAGCAAAGGCAAGCTAAACAAACCCTACAATTGGTTTTGAGAAATAGCTTCCCTTTCTCAAAAGTGGCAGCCATACAATTGATTTGGAGCTGATCATGGCTGCTAGGATGGATGGAAAATCAATAAGAAGTTGGTCTTCCACCCAAATCATCAAGGTAGCAATGAAGGCAAATTCAATACCTCTTTTAATTGCTCTGCATTTGGATTGAAGAGGTATGACACTGATCCTTGGAACTTTGTAGCTCACCCTCATGCTCGTAGCAAGCATGACTGGTTGTGACTTATCCTTTGGCACCAATGAAGCCAAATACCTAATTGGGAAAGGTCCGATCCATTGAGTATGCCCATAATTCTGATTTTCAACTCCAAGAATGGAGTTATCTTGTAGACCCTCCTGAATGGATGGTGTGGAAGAAATCGTGAAATTCCTTTGTCCTTTCTCTTCTTCCAATGAAGAACATGAAAGATTAAAATCTTCCAATATTGGTTCCAAAGAGCTACTATAAGATGCAGTTGTTGCAAATGAAATCTCTCCTTCATGATAAGCAGACTCAAGTGTTTGGAATGTGGATGATGAAAGAGAGAATGGTGGAAACTCAACCGGCTCTTCTCCATCAAAATAGTCCTCCAAATCGCTGTATAAACTACCTCATGACTGTCCCGCTGCAAATGCTCCACTTCCTCCATGGTGTCTTCTTGATCTCAGAACTTGACCACCATGGTTTCTTTCACTCCTCTCAACATTGAGTTTGAGAGATCAAACTCCTCTTGATCTTAGAACTTGAGAGAGGTGAAGTAGAAATAAGAACCGAAGGTTCTCCTGTAGCCTGCTTTGTGCTCAAAGCCCTTGGATCTGAAATTTTCTCCTCCATAACTAGAATGTGCTCCTCTTCTTTTGGATTTGGAGCAGCTTCTCCTTCCTCCAATGTTTGAAGACAATCTTGCTCTTGATTGAACTCTTCCTCCAACATGAAGTTTGTCAAGTCAAACTCTTCAATCTGCTGCTCTAGAGGACAAGTTGGGACTACAAGATCTTCTTCTGAGCTTTCTTCCTTTATGGCTGATTGTGCAACTTGAATTGAATCAGCATTCCCTTTAAATAGAGTGCCAACATGGACACTACTTTCTGAGAAAACTGACTGCTGATCTGCTTCTTCTTTTTGCTCTTCTTCTGCTGCCACAAAATCAGTCTTAACCACCATTTGTTCAACCTTAGCCTCTTCTGTAGGTTTAACCATCAAGGGGATCTTTTTCATCCCAAATTTGGTAGCCCAAACCCTCAAGTTGTCTGTCATTTCTTTTCTATTGGGCTCCTCTTCTTGCTGTCCTTCATGGCCAATTTTTGCAATTTCTTCTTCCCCACATGGAATTGGGAATGCAAGAGGAGGGATGGGTTGTAACTTAATTGATTTGGCAATTTTTTGTGGTGGTAGAGGAGGTGAAACCTCTTGTTTCTTTGGGGGAGAGCGTATTTATTTTAGCTCTTGTGGAGGGGATGACTGTTTGGAAGGAAAAAGGAAAGAAGAATTGAGGTGTGGTGGAAGACTGAGAGGTGGAGACATGGGACCAACATTTGGGATAGTAGATGGGGAGTTTAGAATTTGCAATTCCAAATGAGATGGTGTTGCTTGAGTAATGGGAAGAGAAAAACCAGATGATGGTGTAGAACTTACCCATTGACAAGGTTGTTCAACAACAAGTGTATAGGCCTCTATCTCTGCTTGTCCATTGTGCAAGTTGGGGCAGCATCTTCATCATGAAGTCCAGCTTCTCCTAAGGGCTGAAGTGTCTTGGAAAAGGGCCTCCCCATGGACAAGGAGTCCTGTAACCAATTCTGAAAGCTCTCATTTGAGTTGTTGCTCTGGACTGCACCATCTTTACCTCCATCTTTTGGATTTTCTCCAACAGACCAACATCTTGCATCTGATTGTCTTCATTATATGCATACTCTTGCTCTTGGAAAGCTCCATAGCCAAAATGATTTTGGCATTGCTTCTCATATGGGTATGCATGCTGATTTTGAATTTGTTCATAATGCTGATTTGGAGGATTTAAAAACATGTTGGAGGTGGGAAACATTGCTGCTGTTGTAAATGTGAGTTCCATGATGGAAATGAAGTCATGATTGCACAACTTCATGGAATGGAAAATAATGAAAGGGATGGAAAGAAGGATGGATGGGAATGGATGAAAAATAGGTCTGCAACTTCAGAAATGGGTTGCTGATCAGATGGAGTCACCAGATGTGTTTGCAAGTGCCTCCAAAGGCTGAAATCTTCACAGGAACACACCAACCTGCAAAAGATGAAGTGGAAGACCTCTAAGGTCCCACCCGGTGTGCCAAAACTATTAGTGCAAAATCACAGCACCCCTGGATGTTGATCAGATTTCTAGGTTGATCACTCTAGCATCCAGTGTGATTGCACAACATGGAATCCTTTCTCCAAGTGTGGGACTTGCAAATGAGAAAGGAATCTCCAGAGAAGGTTGGTTCCTCTTCCTAAACTACCTACCACAAGCTATTCCAGTGCAGGCAAGCTAATCTAATCCTAATCTAACCACCAAGGAGACAGGAGAGAGAGAAAAGGGAAAAACAGAGCCTACACTAAAATGGTGATACACCAGAGAAGGAAAATGTTGAACATCTATCAAAACTACCATGGAACAAGGAGAGGTGAGCGATGGGAAGGATGGACAGATGCATCACAGGCCCAAGGATAGATTTCACATAGAAAATGTCCCAAAACTCCATGAACATAGCTCTAGACCTGTAATGAACATTAGAACATGCACAAATACCTACAATGAAGAGAGGCAAGAAGAAAACAAGTGAAAAACAAGCAAGGATGGACAGATGCATCATGAAACATGTTTTTGTTGCTTCAGAAGTTTACACAGAACATCATTTTAATGGTAAAAGGAAAAATGTCATTACAGAGTAGGGGAGGAGGTTTGAACTCCATTTTCAACCCTGGAGAAGAAAAGAAGGGAGGGTAGAGCAGAAAAGATGAACCACTACTTGAAAAATGAGCCAAATCTAGCTTTTTACAATGCATGGGTCGAGCCCAGGAGAGAGAAAATATGAAAAAACATGGGAGCCATTCCTCATTGAATGTAGATGCATTAAAATAGCATGGGCATCCTTACAGACCCATGCCCTAACATTTCTGATCATACTGAAGAAGAATGCGACCCATTCTGCATTAAAACTGGTTGTTGAAACGTCACTTCTGGCCATTACCACACACCAAAGACATTTTCTGATTTTATCTCTCTAAACTAAACCAAAATGCAAGATTGACACCAAAATCATGTAGAGAATTTCACCAGATTTCCATTGATATAAAGAACATGAAAATCCAAGCTCTGGATCGAAAGTTATGGCGATCTGAAGATTTAGGGCAAAAACAGGCCAAAATGGATCGACGGGAAAAGGTTTAAATTTTTCCCATGCTCGCCACACTGGATGACACGTGTCGGGAACTGATTGGCCACGTAATTCTCTCTCCTCCCTTTTCTATGGGTTTTCCTTGAAAATTTTGAGTTTTCTTACACTTTGAAAAAAAATTCATTTTCCCCGCGCCCGCCACTTGGGACACGTGGCATCGTTTGGTTCGTCGACAGGGGCGCGGGGAAAACCTTTACCTTTTAGTTTTTTGGCCAAAACTTTGCTAAGTTTCCAAATCTCTCCCTGAGCTCTAAACTCCCCTTAGGACACATGTCCTATGTCACCTGGCTCGGGCCCTCTATTCCATTTTCCCCTTTGAAACTTTTACCGACCACTTAGCAACTTTTTTCCTTCTGACACGTGGCACATTCTGACTCATTGGTGGCTCTTTTTGATTTTCGTGTCCCACACGTCCCTTTGTCCTAGATGTTTAGAATGAAAATATTCTACTTTGGCTGATTCGGGCTTCCTTGTCCCTCTTTGCGGTGAAGACACGTGGCGAGATTTGATTGGCTCTCGGCTCTTTCGGCTTTTCGCGTCCTCCACGTACTTTTGGCCCAAATGTCCCAGACGAAAGTCTCTTGTTTCGGCCGAATCGCCAGTTCACGTCCTCCACATACTTTTGTCCCGGATGTCCCAGACCACCTGGGACAAATATCTCTGAACCGCCCGAAATGGACTGACTTGCGCCAAACCGGCCGATCCACGTCCTTCGCGTACTTTTGGCCCGGATGTCCCAAACTCCGCGAAACAAGACTTAGGCAATTTTCTTCATTTTTTCAGCCGGTTTGGCTTTTTGTGCCCCACGCATCCCGATGTCCCAACTGTCCCAAGGACCACCTAGACTAGGACTTAGCTGATTTTCTTGATTTTTTTCGGCCCCAAGCTTGGTACGACGAACCTCAGTTCAACCCGAACTGGTACGACCCGAGCCCTTCAGACTCGAAATACCTTAACACAGTCCTACAACCTTATTTTCTGCATTTCTTCCATTTTCTCAACCTGTTGGGATTCTTCCTTGATGGGAGAGTTAGAAAAAGGCTGAGGGACCCCAAAAAACATGATTTTGGGCCTTGAATCAATCTATTTGCCTGGGACTTGAATATTCTGATGCATGTTATCAAAATTACCCTAGGGGTGAATTTTGGATAACAATGGGGTTTGGAATTCATTAGAGACATTAATCCAAATTCAAGCCAAGGGCACAAATGAATTCTAACAAGAATCAGATCTACGCTTAATTCTCCATTCAAGCTTGTTTATGGAAAAGAGGCAATTTGCCCATGTCACTTGAGTTGCCAACATTGGAACTCATAAAACAATTGAAGTTGTTGGAGTTTGGGCCCATGGAGGTTAGATATGCAAAATTGATAGAGCTCCAAAAATCAAAATCAAGCATCCCAAGCAATGTAGAAGGATCAAGCTTTGATCAAGAAGACCTTTGATAGGAAGGCCAAGAATAGATCTTTCCAAGTTAGAGATCTAGTTTTAAAATGGGATGCAGACAGAGAAAACCAGAAGGCATTCAAAATTTGACACCATTTGAGTGGCACATACATGGTCACAAAGTGTAAGGACAACAATTATTTCCAATTATCTTCATTGGATGGCAAAGAATTGTAGATTCCAGTCAATGGAATCCATCTAAAGCATTTCTACTGAAGGGAATTCTCCACCTTGTACATATTAGCTTAGGTTTTCATTCCTCCAAGTGCTTATGCACATTTTTTTGTTGTAGATTAGCTTTGCTTTCCCTAAGTGCTTTGGAACAGGCTTGTTATTCTAGGAAATGTGTTTTGCAGGCCTTGCTCCAATCAGATGGCATCCTACCTTCCATCTTTCTCCTTGCAGTGTTCTAGTCAGTTGGGGTACCAAGCAGAGAATTTGATGACTCCATGGCTAATGGATTGTTTCAGAAACTGGTAACTTCATCAAGTAGGTAGATGACCCTCCGAGTCACCAAAATTGTTGTCCAAAATGACCCCCTTGCTCATTTTGTGGCTAACTCCCTTCATTCTTCCCTCTCTCAGTGCCTCGGTCATAATTTTTTTCTTTTCCAAAGACTCAAGACCTTCTCGAAATGGCACCATTGGATAGATCTCTTTCTCATATTTCCGTAGAAGGTAAAGTTTTCCTCCTAACTCTATGTATTTTTGAAGTTATGGCTCAGCAGAGATTTTGTGGGAAATTTTCCCACAAAGGCCCGGACCATTAAAATTTTGCCATGTGTCCTTGTGTGTGGTGGAGGGCAGAGGTAAACTTGAAATTTTACTAAGTGATTTGGCAAGTTTTCAAGAGGAATATTTCACCCCGAAGGCCCGCTGATGAATGAGATGCTGCCACGTGTCCAAGGAAAGGAAATTGGAAATTTTTCTAAGGGTCAATCCTAAATCGAATTATATTTTGCCACTTGTCTCTAGAGGAAAGGAGTGGTAGAGGGTGGAGTTAAAATTGAAAATTTGACTAAGTGTTGGCGCAACTAAAAATTTTAGCCCCAAGGCCCACACCCAACCACACTGTGCCACGTGTCCTTAGTCCCCAGAAGTGGTGGAGGGCGGAGATGAAGTTAAAATTTTGGTGAAATATTTTGCGAAGGTGCAAAGTCAAGGTTTTCCCACAAATTCCACATCCAATGGCCTCATGCCACGTGTCTCAAGACCAGCGGGCTGTGGAGGAAGACTTGAAAACTTGGTGAAGTTTTTTTGTGAAGTTTTAAAGAGGAATTTTTAGCCCGAAGGCCCACAAATAGTGAGATCTTGCCACGTGTCCCCTGGGTCGAACAATAGAGCATGGGGGAGATTGGGAATTTTCCCCAAAGGTAAGCACAAAAGGAGATGTTTTCCCCTAGGGCCCATGCCCAATGGGAGCCCGCCATGTGGCACCGGAGCTTTGGAATGTGGGGAAAATTTGGAAATTTTCCCAAAGAAAAACAAAGGAAAATGAGGCATCAAGAGCCCGTGGCCAATGGAATCATGCCACATGTCCATGTCGGAGAAGTGGTCAACAATGATAAAAAATTTAAGAGGAAATGCCCACAACAAATCACATCTTGCCACATGTCCTCAAGTCATTGGCTCTGGCGGAGAATTTTTAGAAAATTTTCCAATGGCCAAAATAGTGGAAAATGAAGCGCAGAAAGCCTTGCATCTAATCAGAACATGCCACGTGGCACCAAGAGTGGCGGAACATGGGGATTTTTTGGGAAATTTTCCCAAATGCAAAAAGTGGGAAAATTTCAAATTTTTGGCCCGCCAACCCGTTTTGGCCCTATTTTGCCCTAAATTTTCAAATGGCCATAACTTTCGATCCAGAGCTTGGTTTTTCACGTTCTTTATATCAATGGAAATATGGTGAAATTCTCTACAATATTCTAGGGTCAATTTTTATTTTGATGGAGTTTGGAGAGAGAAAATTTAAAAACACCTCTGGCACATGGTAATGAGTAGAAATGACGTTTCAACCACCATTTTTAATGAAGAATGATCACATTCTCTCACAAAATTTGTTGTTGCAGGTTCACAAAGACTTCTGATGCAGATCAGGCTTCTAGGTTGATCACTCTAGCATCAAGTGTGATTACACAACATGGAAACCTCTCTCCAAGTGTGGGACTTGTGAAACTAAGAAAGAAATCTCTAGAGTAGAGGTTGGTTCCTCAAACTCCTCTCGATTTGGATCTATATTTGCACAACTACAGAGGTTCGATCCTAATCCTACTCTAAATTACAAGGAGATAGGGATAGAAGTGCAAAAATTGAAACTAGCTAAAGATGGTGATGCATCAAAAAGGAGTGGTGAATATTCTTGTCATACAAATAGACACAAACTAAAGATTGCAGCATAAAACATACACAGTGATAATATATAATTTAGGATCTCAAATGAAGCAAATAATACAAACAAAGGATCAAACCCATTCACAAAAGTTACATTATCATTTCTAATGTCAAAACCATCTGCATTACAACCTCGAGAGGTAAAAACTATTACAATCTTTGAAGAGGTCTCATGTTATCCAAAATTCACCCCCGTGGTAAATTTGATAACATGCATCAGATGTCCAAATTCCAAGAAAATGACTCGATTCAGAGCAAAATCAGGTTTCTAGGGTCCCTTCAGGAATCTTTCTAAACTCCCCAGGCCGAAGAAGGAAGGAGCAAGCTTTGAGAAAGTGTGAAAAGTTGCAGAAAGGCAAATAGGATTGATCCAGGAAAAAGTGAAAAAATTGGCTAAGTCCTTCTAGAGGGAGCAATGGGACAAGGGCCGAAATACCCTAACCGCCGAACCGGCTGAAAAGAGACAAGTCAGCCCAAAAGCAATGGGACAAGCGGGCCAGAAATACCCGAACCGGCCGAAAAGAGACAAGTCAGCCCAAAAGCAATTGGGACAAGCGGGCCAGAAATACCCGAACCGGCCGAACCGGCCGAAATTGTCCCAAAAGGTCCAAAATCAAAATAGGACGTCCGGGACAAAAAGACCCGAAATACGCGAAGAAGCCGAAGGAGCCGAAAGCCAATCAAAAGGTGCCACGTGTCTTTGGCCAAATGAGGGACAAGGAAGCCCATTTCGGGTGGATCGAGGTTTTGTCCCAAGCAGCACTGGGACATCCGGGACGAATGGACGCGAAGTACGCGGAAGACCCGGCAGGCCCGAGAACCATTGAGAAATTGCCACGTGTCATCAAGGAAAAGCCGAAGGGTCAAAGGGCAAGATTTGAAGCGCTGGCCCGAGCCAATAGAAATTGGACACGTGTCCAATGGAGCATAGAAGTGCGGAGCTCAGGGAGGAGTTGGAAGGTTTGGCCAAATCTAAGCCAAAAGGGGTAAAAGTGAAGGAAGACCCGGCAGGTTCGTGAACCAACCAATGCATGCCACGTATCCCTAGTGGCGGGGCATGGGAAAAAAATGTGGAAAATATTCCAAGAGCACCAAAAGTCAAAATTCAAGAGACACCCGCCAAAAGCAGAGAGGAGAGAGAATTATTCAGCGAATCAGAGCATGCCACGTGGCGTCCAAGTGGCAGTGCGCGGGAAAATATTTCAAAATCTGTTTTCGCCTGTTCCGTGTCCTAAATCTTCAGATCGACATATCTTTCGATCCAGAGCTCGGATTTGCACGTTCTTGATATCAATGGAAAGCTGTTGAAATTCTCTACACGTTTCCAGGGTCAATCTTGCATTTTGGTATAGTCCGGAGGGAGAAAATTGAGAAAATGCCTCTGGCACGAAATAACAAGCAGAGGTAATACTTCAACAACCACTTTAATGCAGCAGACAGTTCGCCGCTTCTGTTAGGCAAACCGCCGCTTTGCCAGAACCCGCCGCTTCTGCCATGATGGATGAATTAAATGCAACCTAGAGGTGGTTGGGGCAGATTTCGAATTCCTCTCTTTTTTCTCTCCCATTCTTCCTATAAATTGTAAGGAGGGGTTTCTTTCTGTAGTTGGACATTTTCTGCTTTGCACCCTCCCTTCTCTCCTGTTCATAAGAAGATTTGTGGAGTTTTCAAACCTCCCATATAGACTGTAACACCGTTTTTTGCCTTCTGGCTATTGCAATGTATTGAATCGATCCTTGAGCAATATATATGTGTCTGTGGTTGCTTCTAAACCCTCTTACATATTTATTACTGTCATTCTTGATCTTTCATTGCATTTTTGCTATCTCAGGCATGGTGTTGTGTTATATCTACATGGTCTCGTGTTTAATGTGGCAAAGCATATGTTCTTCATTCCTGGTGCATCACCTCTATTAGCTTAGATTTTTTTATGCATTTTCTTACCTTGTCTCCTCGCATTAGATTAGATTTTGAGAAAACCCTCTGCATATTTCGTGTGCACCTGAACAGAGGAATAGGAACCAGCCTTTCTCTGGAGATTCCTTTCTCACTCTTCAAGTCCCACACTTGGAGAAAGGATTCAATGTTATGCAATCACACTGGATATTAATATGATCAACCTAGAAAACTGATCAATATCCAGGGGTGCTGTGATTTTGCACTAACAGTTTTGGCACGCCCGGTGGGACAGAGAGGTCTCATTTTTTATTGCAGCAAGGTTGATGTGCATCTGCTGCAATTTTCTTGCTTAAGAAGAGCTATTATTTGCATATCTGGCGACTCCAAAGGGAAGAATCAACTAAGTTTCAGCAGTCAGGCCTAAAAGCTTATGAGAAGAATCACAAGGTCAAGAGCTGGAGAAGAGGAAGTGCCGTTTGAATACCTGCAACTATCTCCAAGAAGAAGGCAAAGAGGAAGAAGGATTCAAAGGTCTCCATCTCCACCAAACAGAACTCTCTCAACTCCTCCACCTGACAGGCCTTTCTTTCAATATACAAGGGTTTTAAGACCACTCAGAATGGCGCAACCAGTAAACCCCTATGTCAACTTCACAGGCAGCAGCCCACTTGCTCTCAATGCACAAAATCCAATCCCAGTTGCAGCATTGAAGAACATTCCATATTTTACTGGAGAAAACCAGACCACTCCTGGTGATCATGTCAAGGACATTGCTAACATTTGTGCAATCCATGAGATTAATGAGATGCAAGTAGCTGTCAAATTGCTGGCGTCTTCATTCAAGGGAAAAGCATTGCAATGGTTTAGGAGCCTTGAAGCTGCTTCTATCACGAACTGGAATCAGCTGTGTATTGCACTTCATAATCAATTTGGAGAGAAGGGAGACAACTTGTCTCTTTTGGAACAGCTGACAACCATCAAGAGAGCTTCCAATGAGCAGCTAACTGACTTCAACTTCAGATTTCAAAGATCTTGGGATAGAATTCCAGTAGCAGTCAGACCAACAGCAGAAGGTGCTTTTCTATACTACCTTAAAGCTTTAAATTCTGATATTTCTATGTTGATTCAATCCATGGGAGGCACAACTATCCCTGCTGCTTATAGTATTGCCATTAGAGCTGAAAATTGTCTGATTCAAGCTGGCAAGCTAGCTCCTAGGCCTCCAATGCCATTATATCCAAGTTTAGAGAGCCCAAGTACTAGTCAAGCACCTGTCTTAGCTCCTTCTCCCACTCCTAGAAATCAGAGTTCAAATGAAGCTTCCACTTCATCTCCAAGTGCCCCAAATGAGCTTCAAGAAGTCATGAAGCAACTGCAAAATTTAGGTAATGAGCTGGTCACACTCAAGAGACAGCAAACTCAAGGTTTTAGACCTTCGTATCAGCCTCAAGCTCAACCTAATAGGCAGCCATATCAGCCTCAAAGGCCACCTAATCCAGCTGCAAATATGAATCAAACAAGGCCTCCTGCCAATAGACCATTCCAGCCCTATAATCCAAATGCCATATCTGCCTCTAAGGCATTAGTACCAGCACAAAACAATATTGCCCAGGAGTATGAATGGTGTTTTCCATGTAATGAACCCCATAATCAATCCATGTGCTATAATGGTGCTTTAACCCAAGCTTTAATGGTAACAAGTGCTGGTGTGGAGGGTGAAAGTAGTCAAGAAAACAGCCAACAACAAGAAACATTCCAACAGCAACCTGCCCCAAATGACACCACATTGGTAAATTGGCAGGCAGAGGATTTCTGTGGTATGAATCAGTAGTCTCTCAAGGTGTTGCAGCCAACACAAGGTCAAAAGGAGAAATTTGGGTGAGGAACAGCCATTTAGCCCCACCAATCCACAACCTTCCACACTCCACAAATGATTGGCAAGCAAAACCCAGCTTCAAATGCACGAGGGCAGCCAAGAATAGCCCCTTGGCCAAATCAAATGCCAGCTATTGCTGCCCATATTCAAGGAGCAAATGTGCAAATCAAGGGACAACAGAGAGATCCTTCATCACCATTCAGTATCATTGATCAGATGAAGAAAACAAACGTCAATATATCTATGTGGGAATCCCTATCCATCCCAGGCCAAAGAGATCTGCTGCAAGCTGCTATGAAGGACTGGCCAATTTCGAATCAGCAGGTTCAGAGGCAAGACAAAGTGCTTACAAATGCTGCCCAGCCTGAAGGAAATCATGGAGCACAACAAGGTAAAATGCTGAAGCCCCCTCCATTTTATGTTTCATTGATCATAGGAGACAAGTTGGTACATAATTGCATGATTGACTCTGGGGCAAGTAGTTCAGTAATGCCTAAACAGATAGCTGATCAGCTAGGGCTCCAGTATGAAATAACAACTAAGGGAGTAGTGCAATTAGATGGGACAGCAGTAGCCACAGTTGGAGTTATAAAAAACTTGAGTCTTACCTTGCATGCATGTCCCAACGTGGTTGTTTTGCAAGACGTCTCAGTCATAGACCTTCCACCACTCTTTGCCCTATGCTTGTCAAGGGACTTTACTGCCAGATTGGGGGATATTTGTCCGCTGATTGGTCACACATGCTGTTCAGAACGAGGTATGGAACTAAAGCTACAATTAGGTCAGAACCTATTGCAGATTTCCACATTGAACCCTATACTCCAAGTCATATTAATACCAATTGCTCAGCATTTGATCAAGAAGATCACCTCGGCACTGATGAAGCCGACACTAAGGTTGGAAGTATCCCGATTTGACTCTTGATGAATGGGCAAGCAAGGTGCATGCTTTTGATCCTTATCAAGAAGTAGAAGAATCTGAGCTGGGGGTCTATTGTATACACGAAGAAAGTCAACCTATTCCTAGCATCACCAAGCCAAACCACAAGGATGACAACGAGGTATGGCAACTGTTTTTTGATGGATCAAGGAGTAGACAAGGCGCAGGAGGTGGAGCCATGCTTATTTCACCGCAAGGAGTAAAGTATTATTCAGCTTTTAGATTTCAATTTGCATGCTCCAATAACACTGCTGAATATGAAGCCTTGGTGCAGGGGATGCATTGGGCAATAAAAAGAAAAATAAATAACTTGCAAGTTTTTGGGGACAGTGAGCTGATTGTAAATCAGGTCAAGGGACAGCATGCTGCCAAAAATGATCTACTCAGATGCTACAAGAACAGGGTGTGGGACCTCATGGAGGATTTTGAAGGTTTCGGCATCAAGGCCATTCCCAGAAAAGAGAATCAAGCTGCTGACAGGCTTGCAGCAGTAGGGGCAGCCTTTGACATTGTAGAAAACATTCAACAAGATAAGGTACAGCCAAACATCCACGTGATTGTGAGGCCTTCAGTGCCGGATAACAATGTCAATTGGCAAGTATTTGAGAATGACCGGCAAATCATCCACTTCTTGCAAGAAGAAGCTGAGTTCTCAGCTAAGAATCAAGAGAAGTTGGAACAGCAATATGGTGACCAGGTGATACAGCTGAGAACTGACAAGCTGCCCAAGGGACTTGTCACCTTGGAGTCCATTTTTAACCCCAATGATCAGTTTAGAAAAGAGAAAGCAAATATTCAGGTCAAGAGGGAAGATTCGGTATCCATCTTGGTAAAAGAGAACAAGCCATTGCAAATTGGAAAAATGACAACTGAGCAAGAGAGATATGAGTTCATACAGCTTTGTCAAGAATTCCCTGACGTGTTTACTTGGAGCTATGAAGACTCAAGGGCTTCAATCCCAACTTAGCTCAGCATACCATCGAGTTGGATCCAAATACTAAGCCTGTCAGGCAGAAACAGAGACCAGTCAATCCACACATGGAGCCTCTCATGAGAAAGGAGCTGGACAAGCTGATTGAGTCAGCAATTATATTCCCTATCAAGCACTCAAGCTGGGTTGCGAACTTGGTTCCGGTCAGAAAGAAAAGTGGAGAGATCAGGCTATGTGTTGACTTCCGAGACCTCAATAGGGCATCTCTCAAGGACCATTATCCACTCCCTTCCATGGAGCAAATATTGCAGGTCGTAGCTGGGTCAGAAAGGTTTTCGCTACTTGATGGTTACTCAGGCTTCAATCAAATTATGGTGAAGGAGGAAGACCAGTTCAAGACAGCCTTCACAACCAAATGGGGCACGTATGCTTACAAGAAGATGCCATTTGGACTGTCAAACGCCGGAGCAACATTCCAGCGAGCTATGGATATGGCATTCAAAGGCTTGATCAACAAGACAGTACTGATATACTTAGATGACATTACTGTCTTCTCAAAAAATGCTGCAGACCATCTCTTTCACCTCAGGCAAGTGTTTCAGAGATGTAGAAAGTTTGGAGTGTCTTTAAATCCTAAGAAGTGCATCTTTCTTGCACATGAAGGGAAACTCCTTGGCCACATTGTCTCCAAGGAAGGATTAGCAATTGATCCAGAGAGGGTTGAAGCCATAAGGGCTCTACCATTGCCAAGTCACAAGAAAGCTCTTCAGAGTTTCCTGGGAAGGATAAACTTTGTTCGAAGGTTTGTCCCAAACTTTGCAGCCCTTGTCAAGCCCATCACCAAAATGTTAAGGAAAAGCATGGCTTTCAAATGGACTAGGGCAGAGAGGTAAAAACTATTACAATCTTTGAAGAGGTCTCAGTGTTATCCAAAATTCACCCCCCAGGGTAAATTTGATAACATGCATCAGGATGTCCAAATTCCAAGAAAAATGACTGATTCAGAGCAAAATCAGGTTTCTAGGGTCCCTTCAGGAATCTTTCTAAACTCCCCAGGCCGAAGAAGGAAGGAGCAAGCTTTGAGAAAGTGTGAAAAGTTGCAGAAAGGCAAATAGGATTGATCCAGGAAAAAGTGAAAAAATTGGCTAAGTCCTTCTAGAGGGAGCAATCGGGACAAGCGGGCCAGAAATACCCGAACCGGCCGAACCGGCCGAAAAGAGACAAGTCAGCCCAAAAGCAATTGGGACAAGCGGGCCAGAAATACCCGAACCGGCCGAAAAGAGACAAGTCAGCCCAAAAGCAATTGGGACAAAGGGCCGAAAAGAACCCGAATGGCCGAAAAATTGTCCCAAAAGGTCCAAAATCAAAATAGGACGTCCGAGGACAAAAAGACCCAAAATACGCCAAGAAGCCAAGGAGCCAAAGCAAATCAAAAGGTGCCACGTGTCTTTGGCCAAATGAGGGACAAGGAAGCCCATTTCGGGCGGATCGGAGGTTTTTGTCCTGCAAGACTGGGACATCCGGACGAATGGACGCGGCACGCGGAAGACTTGAATGCAGGCCGAGAACCATTGAGAAATTGCCACGTGTCATCAAGGAAAAGCCAAGGGTCAAAGGGAAGATTTGAAGCACTGCCCGAGCAATAGAAATTGGACACGTGTCCAATGGAGCATCAAGTGCGGAGCTCGGGAGGAGTTGGAAGGTTTGGCCAAATCTAAGCCAAAAGGGGTAAAAGTGAAGGAAGACCCGGTGAGGTTCGTGAACCAACCAATGCATGCCACGTATCCCTAGTGGTGGGGCATGGGAAAAAATGTGGAAAATATTCCAAGAGCACAAAAAGTCAAAATTCAAGAGATAGCCCTTCACCAAATGAAAGCAGAGGAGAGAGAATTATTTAGCGAATCGAGCATGCCACGTGGCGCCCAAGTGGCAAAGTGCAGTACGGAAAATATTTCAAAATCCGTTTTCGCATGTTCCGTGTCCTAAATCTTCAGATCGACATATCTTTCGATCCAGAGCTCGGATTTGCACGTTCTTGATATCAATGGAAAGCTGTTGAAATTCTCTACACGTTTCCAGGGTCAATCTTGCATTTTGGTATAGTCCTAGAGGGAGAAAATTGAGAAAACACCTCTGGCACGAAATAACAAGCAGAGGTAATACTTCAACAACCACTTTAATGCAGCAGACAGTTCGCCGCTTCTGTTAGGCAAACCGCCACTTTTCCAGAACCCGCCGCTTCTGCCATGATGGACGAATTAAATGCAACCTAGAGGTGGTTGGGGCAGATTTCGAATTCCTCTCTTTTTTCTCTCCCATTCTTCCTATAAATTGTAAGGAGGGGTTTCTTTCTGTAGTTGGACATTTTCTACTTTGCACCCTCCCTTCTCTCCTGTTCATAAGAAGATTTGTGGAGTTTTCAAACCTCCCATATAGACTGTAACACCGTTTTTTGCCTTCTGGCTATTGCAATGTATTGAATCGATCCTTGAGCAATATATATGTGTCTGTGGTTGCTTCTAAACCCTCTTACATATTTATTACTGTCATTCTTGATCTTTCATTGCATTTTTGCTGTCTGTGCATGGTGTTGTGTTATATCTACATGGTCTGTGTTTAATGTGGCAAAGCATATGTTCTTCATTCCTTGGTGCATCACCTCTATTAGCTTAGATTTATTTTATGCATTTTCTTACCTTGTCTCCTTGGCAGATTAGATTAGATTTTGAGAAAACCCTCTGCATATTTCGTGTGCACCTGAACAGAGGAATAGGAACCAGCCTTTCTCTGGAGATTCCTTTCTCACTCTTCAAGTCCCACACTTCGAGAAAGGATTCAATGTTATGCAATCACACTGGATATTAATATGATCAACCTAGAAAACTGATCAATATCCAGGGGTGTTGTGATTTTGCACTAACAGTCCTTCGATTCTTACATCAACCACTTCCCGGAGGTGAAAGAAGAAGATTGCTATGCCAAAAGTGTTCCCCCCTTTTTGAAATGAGCCAAAACTGGCTTTTACATTGCATGGGTCAAGCCCAGGAGAGAGAAAATGTACAAAATGTGGGAGCCCATTCCTCATTGACTGCAAATGTATTAAAATGGCATGGGGACCTTACAAACCCATACCCTATCATTTTTGACCAAATTGCAGGAGAATGCGACCCATTCTACGTTAAATTTGGTCGCTGAAATGTCACTTCTAGCCATGAACACGCGTCAGAGCCATTTCTTAACTTTCTCTCTCCAGACTACACCAAAATTCAAGATTAACCCTAAATCATGTAGAGAATTTTATAAGCTTTCCAATGATATAAAGAACATGAAAATCTAAGCTCTGGATCGAAATATATGGTGATCTGAAGATTTAGGGCACAAAATAGGCAAAAATGAGTTTTGAAATTTTTCCCGCACTTTGCCACCTAGATGACATGTGTCAAGCGCTGATTGGATGCGCAATTCTCTCCTTCCCCGTCCCATGGGTTTTCGTTGAAAGTTTTGACCTTTTGATGATTTTGGAACATTTTTCACTTTTTCTCCGTGCCCCCACCACTTGGGACATGTGGCATGATCTGATTGGAGGATAGGGGCGCGGGGTCATCCTTTACTTTTTAGTTTTTCCCCAAAAACTTGCCAAATTCTTCAAAGTCTACCCGAGCTCCATGCTTCCTTTCTACATGGACATGCGTGTCCTATTTTATTGGCTTAGGCTAACCATTCAAACCTCACCCTTTGAACTTTTGGACGTTTCCCCATGTGACACGTGTCATGCTGCAATTCATCCACGGGCTTGCCAGCTTTTCACGTCCCTCACGTCCTCACGGCCCAACTGCTCCAAACTGCTGGGACAAATTCCCCTGATCCACCTGAAATGGGCTTCCTTGTCCCTTTTCTAATGATGACATGTGGCATGATCTGATTAGCTCTCGGCTTTCTCGGCTCTTCGCGTCCCACGCATCCCTATGTCCCAACTGTCCCCGAAAGTGAAAGTTCTCCTTTCTCGGTCGATCCAGGTGGTTCATGTCCTTTGCGTCCTCGCGGCCCAGATGTCCCAATTGTTCCACTCAAATAGCTTAGTTGATTTTCCTTTGACCTTCGGCTGCTTCACCTTTCCGCATCCCGCATGTCCTCACGGCCCGGATGTCCTTTGCTCTGCGACCACCTGGCGCCCTTTTGGCCGATTCGTGCCCCGATGTCCCAACTGTCCCAAGGACCGCCTGGACTAGGACTTAGCCATTTTTCATGATTTTTCCTGGCCCAAGCTTGTTTTTTGCAACTTTTTCACCTTTTCTCAGAACTTGCTCTTTTCTTCTTGGACAGGGAGTTAGAAAAAATTTGAGGGGACCCTAGAAACATGATTTTTTTCCCTGAATCAATCTATTTACCTAGGACTTGAGTATTCTGATGCATGTTATCAATTTTACCCTAGGGGTGCAAATTGGATAACAATTTGGGTGACTCATGTGGGGTTACAATCCGCCTGCTATGTAGAATATACTAGTTGCCTGAACCTATCCATTGGGCATGGAGTTATCAAATATTCAGTTTAGAACCCCAACTGACTTAGAATGTGTAAGGAGGAAGATGGAATATAACCTGATGAAAGCAAGGATTGCAAAACATCTCCATGGACAATAATAAGTCTATGCCAAAGCACTTAGAAAAACAAAACTAACCTACAACAAAACAATGTGCACAAGCACTTGGAGGAATGAAAATCTAATCTAATATTTACAAAGTAGTGAACTTCCCTTTAGAAGCAATGCTTGAGATAGATTCCATTGACTGGAATCTGCAGTTCTTCACCATCCAATGAGGCCAATTGGAAAGCATTGTTGTTCTTACACTTTGTGACCATGTATGGGCCACTCCAAATGGCATCAAATTTTGAATTCCTTCCCGCTTTTTCTATCCACATCCCATTTCAACACTAGATCTCCAACTTGAAAAGATCTATCCTTGGCCTTCCTATCAAAGGTCTTTTTGATCAAAGCTTGATCCTTTTCCATTACTTGGGATGCCTGATTTCTAATCTCTTGCAGCTCCATCAACTCTGCATACCTCACCTCCATGGGCTCAAACTCTAGCAACTCCAACTGCTTCATGAGTTCCAATGTTGGAAACTCAAGTGACATGGGCAAGATTGCCTCTCTTCCATAGACAAGTTTGAATGGAGAGTTACCTGTGGATCTTTTGGGAGTTATCTTATCACCCCATAAGGCTGATTTCAGTTTGGTATGCCAAGACCTCTAGTTCTCGTCAAGATTCCTCCTAATGATCCTCAACAAGTTCTTGTTTGTAGACTCACTTGGCCATTACCTTGAGGGTAATAGTTTTATAAAGTGCTTAGTAGATACCCATTCTTGACAGCCCACTCACCACCTTAGATCCAATGAATGCCAATGCATTATCGAGATTATTGTGGTAGGTACACCAAATCTGGTTATTATCCCCTCATAAAATTCTAAGATGCTAGACTCATTTGCCTCTTTGAGTACTAGTGCTTCTGTCCATTTGGTGAAGTAGTCTGTGGCTGTCAAAATCCATTTGTGCCCTTGGCTTGAATTGGGATTAATGACTCCAATGAAGTCCAAACCCCATTACATGAATGGCTGGTCAACTGAGATTGGATGCAATGGAAGGGCAGCAAGTCTCTCCTTTCCTGTGAAAAATGCAAAATTCTTACACTTCTTGATCCATGCATAGCAATCACTAAAGAGCTTAGGCCAATAATAACCATCCTTCATGATTTTTAGAGCTATCACTCTTGGTGCAAAATGGCCACTAGCTGGTCAACCATGGAACTCTTCCAACATCCTTTGAATCTAATTTGTGCTAATGCATCTCAAAGAAGTCCATTCACGTCTTTCTTGAACAAAACTCCATCAACAATGGCATATGGGATAGCCTGCAATCTGAAGTGTCTCCTTTGGGTCTTGTTCATCTCAGAAGGGCATAGGCATGTGCCTAGGAAGTGTATAATACCTTGGGTCTAGCAAGGAGTGGGTGCAGCATTGTTTTCTTCTTGATTGCTACTTGGCTCATGGCTGTCCCGAATCACAAAACAACCTCTTCTTCATTGCATACTTCTTTTTGCTTCCCCAAACCAGCTGCTCACACAATCCTTTCCCTCTTGCCACCTTGGTGATCTTGATCTCAATGTCATACTCCATGACACGGGTGATCCAACCTGCCCTTTTCTCATTCAAATCCTTGTTGAGGAGGAAGTCCTTAACACCAACGCATGTGAGACAAGCAACTGACCTTGTTGTTTGAGACTAAATGCTTGAATTTCTTCAAGTTTCTGATTACTGCAAGTACATGCTTCTCAATAAAAGAGTACCTCACCTCATAGTCATCTAGGCTCTGGCTAAAGAAAGTAATTGGCTGCTCATCATTATCCTTGTTCTGTTGTACCAAAATGGTAGAAATAGTGTCATTACCTCCAAATGCATAGAGGATGAAATCCTTGGAGAAGTCCGGTTGATGAGAGTTGGTGCTTGAGAGATGGCTTCTTTGATTACTTCAAAACTCTCCTTGCCTTCTGCTGTCCACTTGAAATCCATGCTCTTCTTTAACATTTTGGTGATGGGTTTGACAAGGGCTGCAAAATCTGGGACAAACCTCCGAACAAAGTTTATCCTTCCCAAGAAACTCTGAAGGGATTTCTTGTGGCTTGGCAATGGTAGTGCTCTTATGGCTTCAACCCTCTTTGGATCAATTGCTAATCCTTCTTTAGAGACAATATGGCCAAGGAGCTTTCCTTCATGTGCAAGAAAGATGCACTTCTTAGGATTTAAAGACACTCCAAATATCTTGCACCTCACAAAGACTTGCCTCAAATGAGAGAGGTGGTCTGCTTGCATTTTTGAAAAAATAGTGATATCATCAAGGTAAATCAGCACCACGTTGTTAATCAAACCTTTGAATGCCATGTCCATTGCCCTTTGGAAGGTAGCACCAGCATTGGATAGCCCAAATGGCATTTTCCTGTATGCAAAAGTTCCCCATTTGGTTGTGAAGGTTGTCTTGAACTGGTCCTCTTCCTTCACCATAATCTGATTGTAGCCTGAGTAGCCATCAAGTAGTGAGAACCTTTCTGAACCAGCCACAACTTGTAATATTTGCTCCATGGAAGGGAGTGGGTAATGGTCCTTGAGAGAGGCTCTATTCAAGTCTCTGAAGTCAACACACAATCTGATCTCTCCACTCTTCTTTCTGACTGGGACTAAGTTGGCAACCCAACTAGAATGCTTGATTGGGAATATGATCCTTGACTCAATCAGCTTGTCCAATTCCTTCCTCATGAGAGGCTCCATGTGTGGATTGACTGGTCTTTGTTTCTACCTGACAGGCTTAGTATTTGGATCCAATTCAATGGTATGCTGAGCTAAGTTGGGATTGAAACCCTTCAAGTCTTCATAGCTCCAATCAAACACGTCAAGGAACTCTTGACACAACTTTATAAACTCATACCTTTCTTGTTCGGTTGTCATTCTTCTAATCTGCAATGGTTTGTTCTCTTCTACCAAGATGGATACTGAATCCTATCTCTTGACCTGAATGCTTGCTTTCTCCTTTCTAAACTGATCATTGGGATTAAAAATTAACTCCAAAGTGATGATTCCCTTGGGAATCTTGTTAGTTCTCAATTGTACTACCGGTCACCATACTTCTGTTCCAACTTTTCTTGATTCTTGGTGAGAACTCAGCTTCTTCTTACAAGAAATGGATGATTTGCTGGTCATTCTCAAACACTTGCCAACAGACGTTGTTATCCGCACTCAAGGCCTCACAATCACATGGATGTTTGGCTATACCATGTCTTGTTGGATGCTTTCCACAATGTCAAAGGCTGCCCCTAATGCTGCAATCCTGTCAACAGCTTGATTCTCTTCCCTAGGAATGGATTTGATGCCAAAACCCTCAAAATATTCCATGAGGTCCCACACCCTGTTCTTGTAGGACCCGAGTAGATCATTTGTGGCAACATGCTATCCCTTGACCTAATTTACAATCAATTCACTGTCACCAAAGACTTGCAAGTTCTTTATTTTTTTCTTTATTGCCCAATGCATCCTTGCACCAAGGCTTCATATTCAGCAGTTGTTATTGGAGCATGCAAACTAAAATCTAAAAGCTGAATAGTACTTTACTCCTTGAGGTGAAACAAGCATCGCTCCACCTCTTTCACCTTGTCTACTCCTTGATCCATCAAAAAACAGCTGCCATACCTCATTATCATCTTTGTGGTTTGGCTTGGTGATGCTAGGAATAGGCTGATTTTCTTCTTGTATGCAATAGACCCTAGCTCGATTCTTCTATTTCTTGGTAAGGATAAAAAGCATGTACCTTGCTTGACCATTCATTAAGAGTTAGATCCAAGATGCTTCCAACCTTAGTGTCAGCTTCATCAGTGCTTGGGTGATCTTCTTGATCAAATGCTTTGAGCAATTGGCATTAATCGACTTGGAGTGTAAGGCTCAATATGGAAGTTTGCAATAGGTTTAGACCTAATTGTGGATTTAGTTCCATACCTCATTCTAAATAGCATGTGTGACCAATCAAGTAGACTAATATCCCCAATCTTGGCATGTGAAGTCCCTTGAAAAGAAAAGGGCAAAGAGTGGTGGAAGGTCTAGACTCGATACATCTTGTAAAACAACCACATTTAGACATGCATGCAAGGTAAGACTCAAGTTTCTAATCACTCCAATCAAGTTGCTCTGCTGCTGTCCCATCTAGCTGCACTACCCCTTTGGATATTGTTTCATACTTGGAGCCCTATCCGATCAGCTATTTGTTTAGGCATTACCGAGCTACTTGCCCCGAGTCTCTCATGCAATTGTGCACTAGCTGATTTCCAATGATCAATGAAACATAGAAAGGAGGGGGTTTCAAAATTTTACCTTGCTGTCCTCCATGATTTCCCTCAGGCTAGGCATCATTTATAAGCACTTTGTCTTGCATCTGAACTTGTTGATTCGAAGTTGGCCAGCCTTCATGGTAGCTTGTAGCAGATCTCTTTGGCCTGGGATAGATAGGGATTCCCACATTGATTTATTGACGCTTGTCTTCTTCATTTGATCAATGATATTGAATGGGATGAAGGATTTATTTGCTATCCCTTGGTTTGCACATTCACTCCTTGCATGTGGGCAATAACAACTGTATTTGAGTTGGCCTAGGGTTTATTCTTGGCTGCCCTTGTGCATTTGAAATTGGATTTTGCTTGTCAATCATTTGTGGAGCCATGGAAGGTTGTGGATTGGTTGGGGCCAATGGCTGCTCTTCACCCAAATTCCTCCTTTTTTACCTTGTGTTGGCTGCAACACCTTGAGAAACTACTTGATTCATGCCACAGAAATCCTCTGCTTGCCAATTTACCAATGTGGTGTCATTTGGGGCTGATTGCTGTTGGAATGCTTCTTGTTGTTGGCTGTTTCCTTGACTGCCCTCACCCTCCACACCAGTAGTTGTCACCATTAATGCTTGATTTAAAGCACCATTGAAGCAAATGGATTGGTTATGAGGCTCATTGCATGGAAAACACCAATCATACTCCTAAGCAATGTTGTTTTGTGTTGGCACTAATGCCTTAGAGGTAGATATGGCATTTGGATTATAGGGCTGAAATGGTCTATTGGCAGGAGGCCTTGTTTGATTCATATTTACAATTGGGTTAGGTGGCCTTTGTGGTTGGTATGGCTGCCTATTAGGTTGAGCTTGGGGTTGATAAGAAGGTCTAAAACCTTGGGCTTGTTGCCTCTTGAGAGTAACCAGCTCATTGCCTAGGTTTTGTAATTGCTTCATGACTTCTCGAAGCTCACTTGGGGCACTTGGAGATGAAGTGGAAGCTTCATTTGAACTCTGATTTCTAGGAGTGGGAGAAGGAGCCAAATTAGGTGCTTGATTGGTCTTTGGACTCTCTAAACTTGGAAATAGTGGCATGGGAGGTCTAGGGGCAAGTTTTCCACTTGATCAAATAATTTTCAGCCCTAATGGCAATGCTATAAGCCATAGGGATGGTTATGCCTCCCATGGATTGAATGAACATAGAAATATTAGAATTTAGAGCTTTGAGATAGTAGAGAAAAGCACCTTTTGCTGTTGGCCTGACTACCACTGGAATTCTCTCCCAAGTCTTTTGAAATCTGAAGTTGAAATCGGTCAGCTGCTCATTAGGAGCTCTCTTGATGGTTGTCACCGCTCCAAAAGAGACAAGTTGTCTCCTTTCTCTAAATTTCTCATGAAGTGATATACACAAATGATTCCAATTTTTGATAGAACCAGCTCCAAGGCTTCTAAACCATTGCAATGCTTTACCCTTGAATGAAGATGCCAAGAACTTGACAAACACCACTTGCATTTCATTGATTTCATGGATTGCACAAAGGTTAGCAATATCTTTAACATAATAACCGGTGTAGTCTGATTTTCTCCAAAGAAGTAGGGAATGTTTTTCAAGGCTAACAATAGGAATTGGATGTTGTGCATTGAGGGCAAGTGGGCTGCTTCCTATGAAGTTGACGTAGGGGTTGTTTTGTGCCATTCTAATTGGTCTTAAAATCCTTGTTGACTGAATGAAAGGCCTACCAGGTGGAGGAGTTGAGAGAGTTCTATTTGGTGGAGATGGAGACCTTTGAGTCCTTCTTTCTCTTTGCCTTCTTCTTGGAGATAATTGCAGGTATTCAAACAACACTTCTTCTTCTCCAACTCTTGACCTTGTGGTGATTCTTCTCGTGAGTTTTCATGCCCGCACCTACTAAACCAGCTTTATTCTTCCCCTCGAGTCACCGATATGCAAATAATAGCTCTTTTCAAGCAAGAAAATTACAGAAGATGCACATCAACTTTTCTACAAAAAAATGAGACCTCTAGGTCCCACTAAGCATGCTAAAACTATTTTTGTAGGCTCACAAAGACCCCCGGATGCGAGACTGTGCTTCTAGGTTGATCACTCTAGCATCCAGTGTGATTGCACAACATGGAAACCTCTCTCCAAGTATGGGACTTGTGAAACTGAGAGAGGACTCTCTAGATTAGAGGCTGGTTACTCAAAATCCTCTGATTTGGATCTATATTTGCACAACTACAGAGGTTCAGATCCTAATCCTACTCTATATTGCAAGGAGACAGGATAGAAGTGCAAAATTGAAACTAACTAAAGATGGTGATGCACCAAAAGGAGTGGTGAATGTTCTTGTCATGCAAATAGACATAAACCAAAGATTACAGCATAAAATATACATAGGCTAATAAGATATAATTTAGGATCTGAAATGAAGCAAATAATACAAACAAAGGATTAAACCCATTCACAAAGCTTGCATTATCATTTCCAATGTCAAAACCACTGCATTACAACCTCAGAGAGGTAAAAACTGTTACAATCTTTGAAGAGGTCTGATTCTTGCATCAATCACTTGCTGGAGGTGAAAGAAGAAGATTGCTATGCCAAAAGTGTTCCCCCTTTTTGAAATGAGCCAAAACTGGCTTTTACATTGCATGGGTCGAGCCCAGGAGAGAGAAAACATACAAAATGTGGGAGCCCATTCCTCATTAACTGCAGATGCATTAAAATGGCATGGGGGACCTTACAAACCCATACCCTATCATTTTTGACCGAATTATAGGAGAATGCGACCCATTCTGCGTTAAATTTGGTCACTGAAATGTCACTTCTGGCCATGAACACGTGTCAGAGCCATTTCTTAATTTTCTCTCTAGAATGCACCAAAATTCAAGATTAATCTCGGAATCATGTAGAGAATTTTATAAGATTTCCAATGATATAAAGAATGTGCAAATCTGAGCTCTGGATCGAAAGATATGGTGATCTGAAGATTTAGGGCACAAAACAGGTGAAAATGAGTTTTGAAATTTTTCCCGTGCTCTACCACTTGGATGACACGTGTCAAGCGCTGATTGGATGTGCAATTCTCTCTCCTTCCCTGTCCCATGGGTTTTCCTTGAAAGTTTTGACCTTTTGATGATTTTGGAACATTTTTCACTTTTTCCCGCGCCCCCGCCACTTGGGACACGTGGCATGATCTGATTGGAGGACAGGGGCGCGGGGTCATCCTTACTTTTTAGTTTTTACCAAAACTCTTGCCAAATTCTTCAAAGTCTCCCCGAGCTCCGCGCTTCCCTTCTCTATTGGACATGCATCCTCTTTTATTGGCTCAGGCTGACCCTTCAAACCTCGCCTTTAAACTTTTGGACATTTCCCGTCATGTCATACTGCGATTCGTCCATGGGCCTACCGGCTTTTCGCGTCCCTCGCGTCCTCACGGCCCAGCTGTTCCAAACTACTTGGGACAAATTCCCCGATCCACCCAAAATGGGCTTCCTTGTCCCTTTTCTACCGATGACACGTGGCATGATCTGATTGGCTCTCAGCTTTCTCGGCTCTTCACATCCCACGCGTCCCTATGTCCCAACTGTCCCAGTGTGAAAGTTCTCCTTTTCGGTCGATCCGGGTGGTTCACGTCCTTTGCATCCTCACGGCCCAGATGTCCCAACTGCTCCACTCTCAGCAGTTAGTCGATTTTCCTCTGACCTTCGGTCGTTCACCTTTCTGCGTCCCACACATCCTCACGGCCCGGATGTCCCTTTGCTCTGTGGACCACCTGGTGCCCTTTCGGCCGATTCGCGCCCCGATGTCCCAACTATCCCAAGGACTGCCTGGACTAGGACTTAGCCATTTTTCATGATTTTTCCTGGCCCAAGCTTGTTTTTTGTAACTTTTTCACCTTTTCTCAGAACTTTCTCTTTTCTTCTTGGACAGGGGAGTTAGAAAAAATCTGAGGGGACCCTAGAAACATGATTTTTGCCTTGAATCAATCTATTTGCCTGGGACTTGAGTATTCTGATGCATGTTATCAATTTTACCCTGGGGGGTGCAAATTGGATAACACCAACATGGTGAAAAATGTAAGGAATGGACCTATAAGGATGCCTATGCTATTTTATTATGTTTTTGGTCGTGGTTGAAGCTCTCCCACATTTTCCCACGTTTCTCTCTCCTGGGCTCATTTTTGGCATGGTAAAAGCTAGATTTGGCTCATTTTTGGAGGGTTGAACATTTTTCATGTATTGCAGGCTCCCTCTTTCACCTTGAAAGTGATTTTGTGGAAAAATCAGACCTCTTCCAAGACTGTAACCTATTTTTCACCGCTCATATGTTGTAATGCATGTATTTTGATAGTGGAAATGACAATGCAGGCTCTGTGAATGAGTTTTAATCCTCTGTTTGTGTTTTTTGATTCATTTTTGACCTTTCATTATAGTTTATTAGTATGTGCATGAATTTTTGTTGCATTTCTATCATCTGTGTCAATCTGCGAGAAGTAAAAATGCTCACCACTCCTTCGGTGCATCACCTTATTAGCATTAGTTTTAGTTTTTTTTTTGCATTCTCTATCTCTATCCCCTTGGAATTTAGAGTAGAATTTTGAGTTTAAAACCTCTCAGTAACTTGCAAGTAACACATCCGATCGGGATTTGAGTAACTTGACCTCTAACCTGGAGAAATTTTTTTCCATTATTACAAGTCCCACACTTGGGGAGAAGATTCAATGTTGTGAAATCACACTAGATGTCCAAAAATTAAAGCTAGAAATATGATAAACATCTAGGGGTGTTGTTGATTTACACCAACATAACCCTTAACCCTAACCCTTAACCCTAAACCGTAAACCCTAAACAAATGTCCCTAAAACTAAAACCCTAAAACCTAAACCCTTAGCGATAAACACTAAACAAGTAACTCTAAGCGCTAAATCTTAAACCCTAAATAATAAATCCTAAACCTTAAATATTAAATAATTATCCCTAAACCCTAAACCCTAATCCCTAAACCCTAAACCCTAAACATTAAACCATAAACCATAAAACCTGAGCCCTAATCCTTCAACACTAAACCCAAAACACTAAACCCTAAATTTTAAACCTTAAATCCTAAACCCTAAACACTAAACCCTAAACCATGAGCCCTAACCCCTAATAACTAAACCATAAACCATAAATCCTAAGGACTAAAACCTAAACTATAAACCCCTAAACCCTAAACCCTCACCTTAAACCCTAAACCCTAAACCCTAAATGCTTGAACTCGAGCACTAAACCCTAAACCATGACCCTTCAACCTAAATTCTAAACTCTAAACACTAAACCCTAAACTCTAAAACCTAAACACTAAACCCTAAACCTCATAAAACCTAAACCCTAAACCATAAAATCTAATCCCTAAATCATAAATACTAAACACTACACACTAAACCGTACATCATAAACCTCCTAAACCCTAAATCGTGACCCTAATCCATAAACCCTATACCTTAATCCCTAAAACCTAGAACAAAAACCTCAAAAACTAAATCCTAAACCATAAGCCTTAAAACCTAAACCTCAAACCCTAAACCCTAACCCCTAAACCATAATCCATTAGCCCTAAAAATTAAACCCTAAACCTTTAAGACACAAGCCTTAAACCCTAAGGCCTAAAACATACAACTATAGCTGAAAACTATAAACCTTGATCCCTAAACCCTAAACCCTAAACCCTTAGCCCTAAACACTAAACCCTAAACCCTAAATCCTAAACCGTAAACACTAAACCCTAAACCCTTATCCCTAAATTCTAAATCATAAATACTAAAATATAAACCCTAAACCCTAAACCTTAAACCTTAAACCGTGAAACCTAAACCTTGATCCATAAATCCTAAACACCCTAAAACATAAACATTAAACACTATACAATATATCCTATATTATTATCCCTAAGCCCTAAACCCTTAACCCTTATCCCTTACCCATAAACACCTATCCCTAAAAGAAAACCCGTAAACCCTAAACACTTAGGCATAAACCCTAAACAAGAAACTCTAAGTGCTAAATCCTAAACCCTAAATCATAAATCCTTATGCCTAAACCCTAAATCCATAACCATTAACCCTAAAATATAAACCTTAACCATAAACCATAAACCTTAAATATTAATCCTTAAACCCCGAGACCTAAACCCAAAACCCTAAAACCTAAACCCTGAGCCCTAAATCCTAAACCCTAAATCGTAACCCCTAAACACTAAACCCTATACCCTATACCCTAAATCCTAAACCCCAAACCCTAAACATTAAACCCTAAATATTAAATCATAAATCCTAAACCCTAAATGCCAAACCCTAAACCCCGATTCCGAAAGACTAACCCCTAAACACTAAAATAAAAACCCTAAACCTTAAACCGTAAAAGGTGAAACGTAAACCTTGATCCTTAAACCCTAAACACCCTAAACCCTAAACATAAAACCCTATAAACTATATCCTATATTGTTATCCCTAAACCATAAACCCTTAACCCTTAACCCTAAACCATAAGCCTTAAGCCCTAAACACTAAACCCTAAACCCCGAGCCCTAAACCCTAAACACTAAACCCAAAACATTAAAACCTAAATCCTAAACCCTAAACCCTAAAAACTAAACCCTAAATCCTAAACAACATAAACCCTAAACCCTATAACCTAAACCCTACACCCTAAACCCTAAGCCCTAAACCGTAATCCCTTAGCCCTAAATCTTAAACCCCGAGACCTAAACCCCGAACCCTAAATCCTATACCCTAAATCCTAAACAATAAACCCTAAACCCTAAAACCTAAACCCTAAACCCTGAGCTCTAAACCCTATACCCTAAATATTAACCCCTAATCAATAAACCCTAAACCGTAAACAATAAACACTAAACCCTAGGCCCTAAACTCTAAACCCTAAACACTAAACCATAAAATTTAAATCCTAAACACTAAAACCAAAATCATAAACCCACTAAACACTAAACCCTAAACCCTTGGCCATGAAACATAAACCTTGACAAGTAAACCCTAAAACCTAAACCCCAAACAATAAATATTAAATAGTAAACCCTAAACCCTACATATTATACCCTAAACCATAAACCATAAACCGTGAACTCTAAACCCTATAACCAAAACCCTAAACCCTAATCCCTAAACCTAAAACCCTAAATCCTAAAAAATAAACCCTAAACTATAAAACATAAACTTAAAACCCTAAATCTTGAGCCCTAAAACATGAACCCTAAACCTTAAACCCTAACCCCTAAACCCTAAACCCTAATCCCTAAATCCTAAACCCTAAACCATATACCTTAAACTATAACCCTACACACTAAATCTGAAACACTAAACACTAAACCCTAATCCCTAAACCGTAAACCCTAAATCATGACAAAAAAATCCTAAACACTAAACCTTAAAAACTAAATCGTAAACCCCGAGCCCTAAAGCCTAAGAACTAAACCCTAAAACATAAATCCTAATAACTAAAACCTAAATGGTAAGCCTCCTAAACAATGAGCCCTAAACCCTATACCCTATAGCATAAACCCCAAACACTAAAAACCTAAACCATAAACCCTAAACGCCTAAACCATAAGTCCCCTTAGAACTAAATAGTAAACCATAAACCCTAAGCCCTAAGCCCTAAACCCTAAACCCCACACCCTAAACCCTATACCCTAAACCCTTAGCCATAAGTACTAAACCCTAAACCATAAACCCTAAACCCTAAATTTTAAACCCTAAACTCTAAACCCTAACCCTTGAGCCGTAAACCCTAAACCCTAAACACCAAACACTAAATATTAAAACCTAAACCCTAAAGACTAAATTTTAAATCCTAAACCCTAAACCAAAGCTCTAAGCACTAAAATCTAAACCCTAAACCCCTAGCCATAAACCCTAAACCCTAAACGATAAACCTTAAACCCTAAACCCTAAACATTGAACCCCCTAAACCCTAAACCCTAAAATCTAATCCCAAATTCCTCAATGCTAAACACTAAACACTAAATCATAAATCATAAACCCCTAAACCCCGAGCCCTAAACCCTAAACCTTAATCTTTTAAAGGAAAACCGAAAACATTAAATACTAAAGTCTAAGCCCTAAGCCTTATAACCTAAACCCTAAACCCTAAACCCTAAGCCCTTAACCCTAAACATTAAACCCTAAACTCTATACAATATATCATAAAACCTTAGCCATAAATATTAATCCCTGAACAGTAAACTAAAACCCTAAACACTAAACATTGAGCCCTAAACCCTAAACCCTAAACCCTAAATCCCAAAACATAAACTTATACCATAAACCATAAACCCTAATTACATAGCCCTAAACCTTGAACTCTAAAAACTAAACATTTAGCCCTAACCCCTAAATCCAAAACCCTAAACCCTAATCCTAAAACCCCAAATCTAAAAACTAAACCCTTAGCTCTAACCCCTAAACCCTAAACCCTAAACCATAAACCCCAAATACTAAACCCTAAACCATAACTCCTAACCCTAAACCGTAAACCTAAAACCTAAACACTTTGAACCCTAAAACCAAAACCCTAAAACCTCTTAATCCTACAACCTAAACCATTAAACCTAAGCCCTAAACCCTAAATGCTAAGCACCAAGCCCTAAACCTTATACCCTTATTCATAAACCATAAAACCTAAACCCTAATCCTTGAGCCCTAAATCCTAAATCGTAAACAATAAACCATTAACCCTAAACAATAAACTCTAAACACTAAACCATAAACCATAAACCATTATCCCTAAACCTTAAACCCTAAACCCTATGCCCTAAAATGTAAATCCGTAGCCCTAAACCATAAATCCTAAGCCGTAAACCCTAAACTACAAATCGTAAATCTAAACCCTTAGCCATAAAACCTAAACAATATACCCTAAACCCTAATCACTAATAACTAAAACCTAAACCCTAAACCCTAGCCCTAAACCCTAAATTGTAAATAAATCCTAAACCTTAATCCCTAAACCATAAAATTTAAAGCCAAATTCCTAATCCCGAAAACATTAGCCCTAATCCATTGACCTAAAAATTAAACCTTGAGCCCTAAATACTATACCTATATCCTACACCGTACACTATAAAAATTAAACCTAAAACCCAAAACCAAAAAAGCAAAACCATAAATTCCCTACTAAAACCTAAACCCTAAAACATAAACCCTAAACATTAACCCAGAGCCCTAAACCCTAAATCCTAAACTATACACCCTAAAAACTAAATCATAAACATGAAACCATAAATTCCTATCCATAAACATTTAACCTTAAACCCTAAACCCTAAACTATAAACCTTAAACCCTAAACCGTAAACATTACACCCTAAACCATAAAATCTATATAGTAAATCCTAAATCATAAACCCCTAATCCCTAAACCCTAAATTCCTAACCCTAAACAATAATAAATAAACCCTACACCCTAAACCCTAAATTCTATACCTTGATCCCTAAACCCTAAATCCAAAACCCTATACCCTAAACTTTATACACTAAAGCATAAACCCTAAACCCTAAATTCCAACGCATAAACCCTAAACCCTTAACTCTAAACCTTTATCCCTAAATAATAATCCCTAAACCCATAATACCTAAATTCTAAACACATGAGCCCTAAACCCTAAACCCTAAAACCTAAACCTTGATCCTTAGACCCTAAACCGTGAATCGCTAAACCCTAAACACTAAACTCTAAACCCTAATCCCTAATACCTAACCCCTATATCTCAAATCATAACCCATAAACACTAAACCCTAAACCCTAAACCCTAAAGCATGAACCTTAAACATTAAACCTAAATACTAAACACTAAGCCAAGCCCTAACACCTAGGCCCTAAACACTAAACCCTAAACCGTAAATCCTAAACACTAAAATCTAATCCATAAACCCATTAAACTCTAAACCTAAACCTTCAACCCCACTGAACCATAAATCTTAAACTGTAAACCCTAACCCTAAAAACTAAACCCTAATCCCTAAAGCCTATAAATCCTAAATCCTAAAACCTAAACCCTAAACCCTTACCGCTAAACCTTTTACCCTAAAACCTAAATATTAAACCCTATATCATAAACCATAAACCATAAATCCTAAACCCTAAATGCTAAACCCAAAACCCTAAACTCAAAACCCTAAATCGTAAAAGGTAAACCCTAATAACTAAACATTGAATCTTAAACCCCATAAAACATAAACCTTTAGCCCTAAAGCCAAAACCGTAAACTCTAAACCCTAAACCCTAAACCACAAACCCTAAACCTTAAAACCTAATCCCTGAACTTTAATCCCTTATCCCTAAACCTAAAATCCCAAACCCTAAACCCTAAACCCTAAACAAAAAAGCATAAAACCTAAATGTTAAACCCTTAACACTAAATCTTACACCCTAAACCCTAAACCATAGACCATAAACCATATATCGTAAACCCTAAACCCTAAACTCTAAACTCAAAACCCTAAACCCTAAACCCTAGAAACTAAACCTTAAATTATAAACCCCTAAATATTAATCCATAAATATTAAACTAAAAACCCTAAACACCAAATTGTAGACCATAAACCATAAACAATAAATCCTAAACCCTAAACTCTAAACTCAAAACCCTAAACCCTAAACCTTAAAAAATAAACCTTAAAAATATTAAACCCTAAACCCTAAACACTAAACCATAAACCCCGAGCACTAAAATCTAAACCCTAAACAATAAACCCTAAACTGAAAACCATAAAACATATATCCTAAACCCTAAACCCTAAACTGAAAACCCTAAACCCTAAACCATAAACGATAAACCCTAAATCCTAAAGTCAAAACCAAACCCTAAACCTTAAACCCTAAAAACTAAACCATGAATATTAAACACCAAAACCCTAAACCTTTAGCCCTAAACCATAAACCATAAATGATAAACCCTTAAATGTAATCCCTTATCACTAAACCTTAAACCATTATACCTAAACCCTAAACCGTAAACAAAAAATCCAAAACCCTAAACCCTAAATCCTAATCACTAAACCCTAAACACTAAACCCTAAACCCTAAAAATTAAACCATAAATGGTAAACTCGAAACCCTAAACCCTAAATCCTAAACCCTAAACACCAAGCCCTAAGCCTTATACCCGAGACCTAAACCCTAAACTATAAACCCTAAAATATAAACCCTAAACCCTAAACACTAAACCCTAATCCCTAAACCCCGAGCACTAAACCATAAACCCTAAACTCCAAATATTAAACCCTAAACTCGTGAACCATAAACCATAAATCCTAAACCCTAAACTCTTAACTCAAAACCATAAACCCTAAGACCTAAACTATAAAGCCTAAACCATAAAAACTAAACCTTGAATTGTAAACCCCATATACCCTAAACCTAAACTCTAAACCATAAACTTTAATCCCTTAGCCCTAAACCTTAAACCACAAACCCTAAAAACTAAACCCTGAACCCTAAAGCCTATAAATCTTAAATCCTAAAACCTAAACCATAAACCCTTAGTGCTAAAACTTTTACCCTAAACCCTAAATACTAAAAAGCTAAACCCTAAACCCTAAATCCTAAAGTCGAAACCTGAAACCCTAAACCCTAAAAACTAAACCATGAATATTAAACACAAAAACCCTAAACCTTTAGCCCTAAACCATAAACCATAAATCCTAAACCCTAAAATGTAATCCCTTATCCCTAAACCTTAAACCCTTAGACCTAAACCCTAAACCCTAAATCCTAATCACTAAACCCTAAACACTAAACGCTAAATATTAAATCCTAAACCATAAACCATAAACCTTTAGCACTAAACCCTAAACCCTAAAAATTAAACCATAAATGGTATTATCATAACCAAACCTAAATCCTAAACCCTAAACACCAAGCCCTAGGCCTTATACCCCCGAGACCTACAACCTAAACTATAAACCCTAAAACATAAACCCTAAACCCTAAACACTAAACCCTAATCCCTAAACCCCGAGCACTAAACCATAAACCCTAACTCCAAATATTAAACCCTAAACTCAGAACCATAAGCCATAAATCATAAACCCTAAACCCTAAACCCTAAACTCAAAACCATAAACCCTAAGACCTAAACTATAAAGCCTAAACCCTAAAAACCAAACCTTGAATCAGTAAACCCCATATACCCTAAACCTAAACCCTAAACCACAAACCCTAAAAACTAAACCTTAAACACCAAGCCCTAAGCCTTAACCCTAAACCCTAAACCCTAAACCCTAAACCTTGAGCACTAAACCATAAACCCTAAACCCCAAATATTAAACCCTAAACCGTAAACCATAAACCATAAATCCTAAACCCTAAACTCTAAACTCAAACCATAAACCCTAAGACCTAAACTATAAAGCCTAAACCCTAAAAACGAAACCTTGAATCAGAAACCCCATATACCCTAAACCTAAACCCTAAACCATAAACTTTAATCCCTTAAATCACAAACCCTAAAAACTAAACCCTAAAGCCTAAAGCCTATAAATCCTAAATCCTAAAACCTAAATCCTAATCCTTAGCGCTAAACCTTTTACCCTAAACCCTAAATATTAAACCCTATACCGTAAACCATAAACCCTAAATCCTAAACCATAAACCCTAAACTCAAAACCCTAAATAATAAATCCTAAGTCCTAAACCCTAAACCCTAAATCTTAAACCCTAATAACTAAAACTTGAATCATAAACCCCATAAAACTTTAACCCTAAACCCTAAACCGTAAAACTAAACATTAAACCGTAAAACTAAACCCTAAACCCTAAGCCATAAACCCTAAAGCCTAAAGCCTAAAGCCTAAACCCTTAGCACTAAACCCTAAACCCTAAACCCTAAAAACTAAACCTTTAATGATAAATCCCATAAACCCTAAACCTTTAGCATCATTAAAACATAAACCTTAAACCATGCACCCTAAAAGGTAATCCCTTAGCCCTAAAACCTAAACCCTAAATTCTAAACCCTAAATATTAAACCCTAAACCATAAAATTAAAACCGTAAACTCTAAACCCTAAAATAAAAAAATTAAACCTTTAATCATAATCCCCATATACCCTAAAGCCTAAACCCTAAACCCTAAACAATAACCCATAAACACTAAACCCTAAATGCTAAAATATAAACATTAAAACCTTGAGACCTAAATCATGAAACCTAAAACCTAAACCCTAAGACCTAAACCCTAAGCACTAAACCCTAAACCTTAAACCCAAAATATTAAAACCTAATTCATAAACCATAAACCATAAATCTAAAACCCAAAACCCTAAACTCAAAATCCTAAACTATAAAAGCTAAAACCTAAAACCTAAACCCTAAAAACTAAACATTGAATAGTAAACCCCACAAAACATAAACCTTTAGCCCTAAACCCAAAACCTTAAACTCTAAAAACTAAATCCTAAACCCCAAACCCTAAACCATAAAACCTAAGCCCTAAACTATAATCCCTTATCCCTAAACCTAAAATCCCAAACCTTAAACCCTAAAATCTAAAACCTAAACAAAAAGCCTAAAACCTAAACCTTAAACCCTTAACACTAAACCTTACACCCTAAATCCTAAATATTAAACCATAAACCATAAAGCATAAACCATATATCGTAAACCCTAAACACTAAACTCAAAACCCTAAACCCTAAACCCTAAACCGTAAACCCTAACACCTAAATCCTAAACCCTAAACCTTAATGCCTAAAGCTTGAATCAAAAGCCCATAAAACTTTAGCCCTAAACCATGAACCCAAAACCCTAAACCGTAAAAACTAAAAACTAAACCAAAAACCCTAAGCCATAATCTCTAAATTTTAATCCTTTAGGCCTAAACGTTAATCCCTAAGACCTAAACCCTAAACGCTAAACCAGGATCAGTAAACACTAAACCATAAACCCTAAATCTGAAATCCTAAACCCTAAACCCTAAATCCTAAAATCTAAAACCTAAACCCTGAAAACTAAACTTTGAATTATAAATCCCATAAACTCTAAACATTTAGCCCTAAACTATAAACCCTAAACCCTTAACCCTAAGCCTTAAACTATAATCCCTTATCCCTAAACCTTAAACCCCGAGACATAAACCCTCAAATCTTAACCCTAAACCCTAAATTGTAAACCATAAAACATAAATCCTAAACCCTAAACCCTAAATTCTAAACCCTACACCCTTAACTTTAAATCCTAAACCCTAAACACTAAACCTTATAAAATAAACCTTAAATCATAAAGCCCATAAACTCTAAAGCTTTAGCCCTAAACAATAAACCCTAAACTATAATCCGTTACTCAAAACCTTAATCCCTAAACCATAAACCCTAAACCCTAAACATTGAGGACTAAACCATAAACAATAAACCATAAATTTTAAACCCTAAACCATAAACCATAAACCATAAATGATAAACCCTAAACCCTAAACTCAAAATGTTAAACCCTAAACCCTAAATCCTAACCCCTAAAAACTAAACCTTGACTCGTAAACCCCATAAGCTATAAACATTTAGCCCTAAACAATAAACCATAAACCATAAACACTAAACCTTAAACCTTTAGGCCTAAACCATAAACCCTAAACCCTAAACCATACACCCTAAACCATAAAACCTAAACCCTAAACCCTAAAGCTTAAACCCTAAGCACTAAAATGTAATCCCTTAGCCCTAAAACCTAAACCTTGAGACCTAAACCCTAAACCCTAAACCTTGATAACTAAACCCTAAACACTAAATATTAAACCCTAAACCATAAACTCAAAATGCTAAAGCCTAAACCCTAAATCCTAAAGCATAAACCCTAAAAACTAAACAGTGAATCATAAACCCCATAAACACTAAATGTTTATCCCAAAGCCCTAAACCCTACACCATAAACCCTAAACCCTAAACTATAATCTCTTACCCCTAAACTTTAAACCCTAAGACCTAAACCCTAAACCCTAATCCCTAAACCCTAAACACCGAGAAATAAACCCTAAACCCCAAATATTAAACCCTAAATCATAAACGTGAAACCCTAAACCCTAAAACCTAAACCCTAAACCCTAAACTATGAACCATAAACCATAAATCCTAAACCCTAAACTCTAAACTCAAAACCATAAACCCTAAGACCTAAACTATAAAGCCTAAACCCTAAAAATCTGAACCTTGAATTGTAAACCGCATATACCCTAAACTTAAACTCTAAACCATAAACTTTAATCCCTTAGCCCTAAACCTTAAACCGCAAACCCTAAACCCTAAAGCCTATAAATCCTAAATCCTAAAACCTAAACCCTAAACCCTTAGCACTAAACCTTTTACCCTAAACCCTAAATCCTAAAAGCTAATCCCTAAACCCTAAATCCTAAAGTTGAAACCTAAAACCCTAAACCCTAAACCATAAAAAACTAAACCATGAATATTAAACACAAAAAATCCTAAACCTTTAGCCCTAAACCATAAACCATAAATCCTAAACCCTAAAATGTAATCCCTATCCCTAAACCTTAAACCCTTAGACCTAAACCCTAAACCCTAAATCCTAATCACTAAACCCTAAACACTAAACACTAAATATTAAATCCTAAACCGTAAACCATAAACCTTGAGCAATAAACCCTAAACCCTAAAAATTAAACCATAAATGGTAAAATTGAAACCCTAAATCATAAATCCTAAACCCTAACAACCAAGCCCTAAGCCTTATACCCCGAGACCTAAACCCTAAACTATAAACCCTAAAACATAAACCTTAAACACTAAACACTAAACCCTAATCCCTAAACCCTAAGAACTAAACCATAAACCCTAAACCCCAAATATTAAACCCTAAACCGTGAACCATAAACCATAAATCCTAAAACCTAAACTCTAAACTCGAAACCATAAACCCTAAGAACTAAACTATAACGCCTAAACCCTAAAAATAAACCTTGAATTGTAAACCCCATATACCCTATACCTAAACCCTAAACCACAAACCCTAAAAACTAAACCTTAAACACCAAGCCCTAAGCCTTATACCCTAAGACCTAAACCCTAAACTATAAACCCTAAAACATCAACCCTAAACCCTAAACACTAAACCCTAATCCCTAAACCCCGAGCACTAAACCATAAACCCTAAACCCCGAATATTAAACCCTAAAATTTGAACCATAAACAATAAATCCTAAACCCTAAACTCTAAACTCGAAACCATAAACCCTAAGACCTAAACTATAAATCCTAAACCCTAAAAACTAAACCTTGAATTGTAAACCCCATATACCCTAAACCTAAATCCTAAACCATAAACTTTAATCCCTTAGCCCTAAACCTTAAACCACAAACCCTAAAAACTAAACCCTAAACCCTAAACCCTATAAATCCTAAATCCTAAAACCTAAACCCTAAACCCTTAGCGCTAAACCTTTTACCCTAAACCCTAAATATTAAACCCTATACCGTAAACCATAAACCATAAATCCTAAACCCTAAACCCTAAACTCAAAACCCTAAACCATAAATCCTAAATCCTAAACCCTAAACCCTAAACCTTAAATCCTAATAACTAAAACTTTAATCATAAACCCCATAAACCTTTAACCCTAAACCATAAACCCTAAGCCTTAAACCCTAAACCCTAAAGCCTAAAGCCTAAAGCCTAAACCCTTAGCACTAAACCCTAAACCCTAAATATTAAATCCTAAACCATAAATTATAAATCCTAAACCCTATACACTAAACCCTAAACCCTAAACCCTAAAAACTAAACCTTTAATCATAAATCCCATAAACCCTAAACCTTTAGCATCATTAAAACATAAACCCTAAACCATGCACCCTAAAAGGTAATCCCTTAGCCCTAAAACCTAAACCCTAAACTCTAAACCCTAAACCGTAAAATCAAAACCGTAAACTCTAAACCCTAAAATAAAAAAATTAAACCTTTAATCATAATCCCCATATACCCTAAAGCCTAAAGCCTAAACCCTAAACAATAACCCATAAACACTAAACCCTAAACGCTAAACTATAAACATTAAAACCTTGAGACCTAAATCCCGAAACCTAAAACCTAAACCCTAAGCCCTAAACCCTAAGCACTAAACCCTAAACCCTAAACCGAAAATATTAAAACCTAATTCATAAACCATAAACCATAAATCTGAAACCCAAAACCCTAAACTCAAAACCCTAAACTGTAAAAGCTAAAACCCTAAAACCTAAACCCTAAAAACTAAACATTGAATAGTAAACCCCATAAAACATAAACCTTTAGCCCTAAACCAAAAACCCAAAACTCTAAACCCTAAACCCTAAACCCCAAACCCTAAGTCAGAAACCTAAGACCTAAACCGTAATCCCTTATCCCTAAACCTAAAATCCTAAACTCTAAACCCTAAACAAAAAGCCTAAAACCTAAACCTTAAACCCTTAACACTAAACCTTACACCCTAAACCCTAAATATTAAACCATAAACCATAACGAATAAACCATATATCGTAAACCCTAAACCCTAAACTAAAAACCCTAAACCCTAAATCATAAACCCTAAATCCTAAATCCTAAATCCTAAACCCTAAACCGTAAACCCTAAATCCTAAATCCTAAATCCTAAACCCTAAACCTTAATGCCTAAACCTCAATCACAAAGCCCATAAACCTTTAGCCCTAAACCATAAACCCAAAACCCTAAACCATAAAAACTAAAAACTAAACCAAAACCCTAAGCCATAATCTCTAAATTATAATCCTTTAGGCCTAAACGTTAAACCCTAAGACATAAACCCTAAACTGGATCAGTAGAACACTAAACCATAAACCCTAAACCTAAAATCCTAAACCCTAAACCCTAAATCTTAAAACCTAAAACCTAAACCCTAAAACTAAACTTTGAATTGTAAACCCCATAAACTCTAAACATTTAGCCCTAAACTATAAACCCTAAACTCTTAACCCTAAGCCTTAAACTATAATCCCTTATCCCTAAACCTTAAACCCCGAGACCTAAATCCTCAACTCTAAACCCTAAACCCTAGATCGTAAACCATAAAACATAAATCCTAAACCCTAAACCCTAAAGTCTAAACCCTACACCCTTAACTCTAAATCCTAAACCCTAAACACTAAACCTTAAAAAATAAACCTTGAATCGTAAAGCCCATAAACTCTAAAGCTTTAGCCCTAAACAATAAACCCTAAACCTTAAACCCTAAACTCGTAATCCGTTACTCCTAAACCTTAATCCCTAAACCATAAACCCTAAACCCTAAGGACTAAACCATAAACCATAAACCTTAAATTTTAAACCCTAAACCATAAACCATAAATGCTAAACCCTAAACCCTAAACCATAAACCATAAATGCTAAACCCTAAACCCTAAACTCAAAATGTTAAACCCTAAACCCTAAATCCTAACCCCTAAAAACTGAACCTTGACTCGTAAACCCCATAAACCATAAACATTTAGCCTTAAACAATAAACCATAAACCATAAACACCAAACCTTAAACCTTAAGGCCTAAACCTTAAACCCTAAACACTAAACCTTGAGACCTAAACCCCGAACAATAAACCCTAAACCCTAAACCTTGAGACCTAAACCCTAAACACTAAATATTAAACCCTAAACCATAAACTCAACATGCTAAAGCCTAAACCCTAAAGCCTAAACCCTAAACCTTAAAAACTAAACCTTCAATCATAAACCCAATAAACCCTAAATGTTTATCCCAAATCCCTAAACCCTACACCCTAAAGCCTAAACCATAAACTATAATCTCTTACCCTAAACTTTAAACCCCGAGACCTAAACCCTAAACCCTAAACCATAAACACTAAGCACTAAACCCTAAACCCCAAATATTAAACCCTAAATCCTAAATGTGAAACCCTAAACCCTAAAACCTAAACCCTAAACCATAAACCATAAAAACTAAACTTTGAATCGTAAACCCCATAAATGTAAACCTTTATCCCTAAACCCTAAACCATAAAACCAGGGCACTAAACCCTAAACCATAAACCATAAATCCTAAACCATTAACCCTAAAATCAAAGCACTAAACCCTAAATCCTAAACACTAAACCCTAAAACCTAAAAACTAAACCTTGAATCATAAAACGCAGAAACTCTAAACCTTTATCCCTAAACCATACACCCTAAACCCTAAACGCTAAGCCCTAAACTTTAATCCCTTATTCCTAAACCTTAAACCCTGATCCCTAAACCCTAAACCCTAAACACTGAGCACTAAACCCTAAACCCTAAACCCCAAATATTAAACCCTAAACCCTAAACCCTAAATTCTAAAGTTGAAACATGAAATGTGAAACCCTAAACCCCGAACCCTAAAATTTAAAACTTTAATTCTAAACCCCATAAACCCTAAACATTTAGCCCTAAACCATAAACCATAAACCCTAAACCCTAATCCCTCAATTGTTATCCCTTAGCCCTAAACGTTAAACCCTTAGACCTAAACCATAAACCCCAAAAATTAAACCTTGAATCGTAAATCTCATAAACTCTAAATCTTTATCCCTAACCAGTAAAAAACTAAACCCTAAACCCTAAACCCTGAAATATAATCCCCAAAACTAAATCCTAAATCCTAAGCCCTAAACCATAAACCCTAAACCTTAAGAACTAAACCCTAAACCCTAAGTCCTAAGCCCTAAAACCCTAAAACCTAAACCCTAAGCCCTAAACTATGATCTATTAGCCCTAAACCTTAAACCCTAAGACCTAAACCTAAACCATAAATAGTAAACCCTAAATGCTAAACCCCGAGTACTAAACACTACACCATAAACCCCAAATATTAAACCCTAAACCATAAAACATAAACCATAAATCCTAACCCTAAACTCTAAACTCAAATGCCTAAACCCTAAACCCTAAACCCTAAAAACAAAACCTTAAATTGTAAACACCTAAATATTAATCCCTAAATATTAAACTCAAAACCCTAAACCCTAAAACCTAAACCATAAACCATGAACAATAAATCCTAAACCCTAAACTCTAAACTTAAAACCCTAAACCCTAAAAAAAAATCCTAAAACTAAACCTTAAATTATAAACCCTTAAATATTAATCCCTAAATATTAAACCCTAAACCCTAAACATTAAACACTAAACCCCGAGCACTAAAACCTAAACCCTAAACCCTAAATATTAAAACCTAAACCATAAACCATAAACCATAAATCCTAAATCCTAAACCCTAAACTAAAAACCCTAAAGCCTAAATCCTAAACCCTAAACCCTAAAGACTAGACCTCGAATCTTAAACCCTAAACCATGAATCTTAAACACTAAAAACCCTAAACCTTTAGCCCTAAACCCTAAACCCTAAAACGTAATCCCTTATCCCTAAACCTTAAACCCTTAGACATAAACCCTAAACCCTAAACCCTAAATCCTAAACCCTAAACCCTAAATCCTAATCACTAAACCCTAAACACTAAACCCTAAATATTAAATCCTAAACCATAAAAGATAAATCCTAAACCCTAAACCCTAAACCCAAAAAGTTAAACCTTCAATCGTAAATCCCATAAACCCTAAACCTTTAGCCATAAACCATAAACCATAAACCCTAAACCCTAAAATGTAATCCATAAACCATAAACCTAAACCATGAGCACTAAACCCTTAATCCTAAATATTAAACCATAAAAGGTAAACTCAAAACCCTAAACCCTAAATCGTAAACCCTAAACAAAGCAAGCCCTAAACCTTAAACCCTAAGACCTAAACAATAAACTATAAACCCTAAAGCCTAAACATTAAACCCTAATGCCTAAACCATGAGCACTAAACCCTAAACCCCAAACCCCAAATATTAAACTCTAAAATGTGAACCATAAAACATAAATCCTAAACCCTAAACTCTAAACTCAAAACCATAAACACTAAGACCTAAACTTTAAATCCTAAACCCTAAAAAGTAAACCTTGAATTGTAAACCCCATATACCCTAAACATAAACCCTAAACCATAAAATTTAATCTCTTAGCCCTAAACCTTAAACCACAAATCCTAAAAACTAAACCCTAAACCCTAAATCCTATAAACCATAAAGCCTAATACCTAAACCCTAAACCCTTAGAACTAAACCTTATACCCTAAACCCTAAATATTAAACCCTAAACCGTAAACCATAAACCATAAATCCTAAACCCTAAAACTTAAACTCAAAACCCTAAACCATAAACCCTACATCCAAAACCATAAACCCTAAACCCTAATAATTAAAACTTGAATAATAAACCCCATAAACCTTAAGCCCTAAACCTCAACCGTAAAAACTAAACAATAAACTCAGAAATCCTAAACCCTAAAACCTAAGCCATAAATCCTAAACCCTAAACCCTAAACCCTTAGCACTAAACTATAAACCCTAAACCTTAAATATTAAATCATAAACCATAAATCATAAATCCTAAACCCTATACACTAAACCCTAAACCCTAAACCCAAAAACAAAACCTTTAAACATAAATCCCATAAACCCTAAACCTTTAGCATCATTAAACAATAAACCCTAAACCCTACACCCTAAAAGGTAATCCCTTAGCCCTAAAACCTAAACCCTAAACTCTAAACCCTAAATATTAAACCCTAAACCGTAAAATCAAAACCCTAAACTCTAAACCCTAAATTAAAAAAATTAAACCTTCAATCATAATCCCTATATACCCTAAAGCCTAAAGCCTAAAGCCTAAACCATAACCCATAAACACTAAACCCTAAACCCTAAACTATAAACATTAAAATATTAAGACCTAAATCCTAAACCCTAAGCCCTAAGCCCTAAACCCTAAGCACTAAACCCTAAACCCTAAACCCAAAATATTAAAACCTAATTCACAAACCATAAACCATAAATCTGAAACCCATAAATCCTAAACCCTAAACCCTAAACCCCGATCACTAAACACTAAACCCTAAACCCTAAAACATAAAACTAAACAATAAATGCTAAATGATAATCATAAACCATAAAACATAAATCCTAAACCCTAAACCCTAAATTCTAAACCCTAAACCCTAAACCCTTAATAGTAAATCCTAAACCCTGAACACTAAACCTTAAAAACAAACACCAATCGTAAATCCCATAAACTCTAAAGATTTATCCCTAAACAATACACCCTAAATCCTAAACCCTAAACTGTAATCCGTTAGTCCTAAACCTTAAACCCTAAACCCTAAACCCTAAACCCCGAGGACTAAACCTTAAAACATAAACCCTAAATTTTAAACCTAAACCGTAAACCATAAATGTTAAAACCTAAACCCTAAACTCGAAATGTAAAACCCTAAACCCTAAATACTAACCCCTAAAAACTAAACCTTGAATCGTAAACCCCATAAACGATAAACCCTAAACCCTAAACCTTAAACCTTAAGGCCTAAACCATAAACCTTAAACCCTAAACCATATACCCTAAACCGTAACCCCTAAACCCTAAACGTTAAACAAGAAGCCCCAAAATGTAATCCATTAGCCCTAAAACCTAAACCCTAAGACCTAAACCCCGAACTCTAAACCCTAAACCCTAAACCTTGATCACTAAACCCTAAACCCTAAATATTAAACCCTAAACTATAAACTCAAAATGATAAAGCCTAAACCCTATAAACCCTATAAACCCTAAAAAGTAAACCTTGAATCATAAATCCCATAAACCCTAAACGTCTTGCCCTAAGCCCTAAACACTACACCGTAAACATGAAACCCTAAACTATAATCCCTTATCCCTAAAATTTAAACCCCGAGACCTAAACCCTAAACCCTAAACCTAAAACACTGAGCACTAAACCCTAAACCCCAAATATTAAACCCTAAATCCCGAACTCAAACCCTAAACCCTAAAACCTAAAGACCTATACCCTAAACCATAAACCATAAAAATTAAACCTTGAATCATAAACCACATAAACCGTAAACCTTTAGCCCTAAACGCTAAAAACCGTAAACCCCGAGCACTAAACCATAAACCATAAACCATAAATCCCAAACCATGAACCCTAAACTAAAAGCGATAAACCTTATACCCTAAACACTAAATCCTAAAACCTAAAAACTAAACCTTGAATCGTAAAACCTAAAAACCCTCAACCTTCACCCTAAACCATAAACCCCGATTCCTACACCCTAAACACTAAGCCCTAAACTTTAATCCCTTAGTCCTAAAACTTAAACCCTAAGACGTAAACCCTAATCCGTAAACCCTAAAAACTAAGCACCGAGCACTAAACCCTAAACCCTAAACCCCAAAAATATTAAACCCTAAACCATAAACCCTAATCCCTAAACCCTAAATCCTAAAGTCAAAACACTCAAACCTGAAACCCTAAACCCTAAACACTAAAATTTAAACCTTAAATAGTAAACCCCATTAACCCTAAACATTTATCCCTAAACCATAAACCCTAAACCCTAAACCCTAATCCATAAATTGTTATCCCTTAGCCCTAAACCTTAAACCCTTAGACCTAAACCCTAAACCCTAAAACCTAAACCCTAAACCCTAAACCCTAAATATTAAATCCTAAAAAATAAACCATAAATCCTAAACCCTAAACCCTAAACCCCAAAAATTAAACCTTGAATCGTAAATCTCATAAACCATAAATCCTTATCCCTAACAAGTAAACCCTAAACCCTAAACCCTAAGCCCTGAAATGTAATCCCCTAACACTAAATCCTAAACCCTAAACCATAAAACCTAAACCTTGAGGACTAAACCCTAAACCCTAAGCACTAAGCCCTAAAACCCTAAAACCTAAACCCTAAGTCCTAAAACCGTAATCCATTAGCCCTAAACCTTAAATCCTAAACCACAGTACTAAACGCTACACCCTAAACCCTAAACCCTAAACCCCGAGTACTAAACGCTACACCCTAAACACCAAATATTAAATCCTAAACCTTGAACCATAAATCATAAATCCTAAACCCTAAACTCTAAACTAAAAACCATAAACCCAAACCCTAAACCCTAAAAACTAAACCCAAAATTATAAACCCCTAAATATTAATCCCTAAATATTAAACTCAAAACCCTAAACCCTAAACCGTAGACCGTAAACCATAAAGAATAAATCCTAAACCCTAAACTCTAAACTCAAAACCCTATACCCTACAAAATAAACCTTAAATTATAAAACCCTAAATATTAATCCCTAAATATTAAACCCTAAACCATAAACTCTAAACCCTAAACCCCTAAACACTAAACCCTAAACCCTAAGCACTAAAACCTAAACCATAAACCCTAAACCATAAATTGTAAACCATAAACCATATATCCTAAACCCTAAACCCTAAAGAATAGACCTCGAATCTTAAACCCCAAACCATAAACAATAAATCCTAAACCCTAAACCCTAAAAACTAAACCATGAATATTAAACACCAAAAACCCTAAACCTTTAGGCCTAAACCATAAACCATAAATCCTAAACCTAAAATGTAATCCCTTATCCCTAACCCTTAAACCATTAGACCTAAACCCTAAACCCTAAATCCAAAACCCAAAACCCTAAATCCTAATCACTAAACAATAAACACTGAACCCTAAATATTAAATCCTAAACCATAAACCATAAACCTTGAGCACTAAACCCTAAACCCTAAATATTAAACCATAAATGGTAAACTCGAAACCTTAAACCCTAAACCCTAAACCCTAATCCCTAAACACTAAATCCTAAAGTCAAAACTTGAAACCCAAACCCTAAACCCTAAACCCTAAAAACTAAACCTTAAATCTTAAACCCCATAAACCCTAAACATTTATCCCTAAACCATAAACCCTAAACCATAAACCCTAATCCCTAAATTGTTATCCTTTAGCCCTAAACCTTAAACCCTTAGACCTAAACCCTAAACCCTAAAACCTAAACACTAAGCACTAAACCCTAAACCCTTAACCCTAAATATTAAATCCAAAAAAATAAACCATAAATCCTAAGCCCTAAACCCCAAAAATTAAACCTTGAATCGTAAATCCCATAAACCCTAAATCCTTATACCTAACAAGTAAACCCTAAACCCTAAACCGTAAGCCTTGAAATGTAATCCCTAACACTAAATCCTAAACCCTAAACCCTAAACCATAAACCCTAAACCTTGAGAACTAAACCCTAAACCCTAAAAATAAACTTTAATCCCTAAAACTATAATCCATTAGCCCTAAACCTTAAACCATAAACAAGAAACCCTAAACTCTAAACCTTGAGTACTAAATGCTACACCCTAAATGCCAAATATTAAACCCTAAACCCTGAACCATAAACCATAAATCACGAACCCTAAACTCTAAAGTCAAAACTCTAAACCATAAACCCTAAACCCTAAAAACTAAACCTTAAATTATAAACCCTAAATATTGATCCTAAATACTAAACTCAAAACCCTAAACCCTAAGCCGTAGACAAGAAACCATAAATAATAAATCCTAAACCCTAAACTCAAAACTCAAAACGCTAAATGCTAAACCCTAAACCATAAAAATAAACCTTAAATTATAAACCCCTAAATATTAATCCTAAATATTAAACCCTAAATATTAAACCCTAAACCCTAAACACTAAACACTAAACCCTAAATCGTGAGCACTAAAACCTAAATCCTAAACCCTAAACCCTAAACAATAAACTCAAACCATAAACCATATATCCTAAACCCTAAACCCTAAACCCTAAAGAATAGACCTTGAATATTAAACACTAAACCATAAACGATAAACCCTAAATCCTAAAGTCAAAACCTTAAAACCCTAAACCTTAAACCCTAAAAACTAAACCATGAATATTAAACACCAAAAACCCTAAACCTTTAGCCCTAAACCGAAATCATAAATCCTAAACCCTAAAATGTAATCCGTTATTCCTAAACCTTAAACCCTTAGACCTAAACCCTAAACCCTAAACACCAAGCCCTAATGTTTATACCTTGAGAACTAAACCCTAAACTATAAACCCTAAAACTTAAACCCTAAACCCTAAACACTAAACCCCGAGCGCTAAACCCCGAGCACTAAAACATAAACCCTAAACCCCAAATATTAAACCCTAAACTATGAACCATAAACCATAAATCCTACACCCTAAACCCTAAGCCCCAAAAATTAAACCTTGAATCATAACTCCTATAAACCCTAAATCCTTATCCTTAACAAGTAAACCCTAAACCCTAAACCCTAAGCCCCGAAATGTAATCTCCTAACACTAAATCCTAAACCCTAAACCCTAAACAATAAACCCTAAACCTTGAGAACTAAACCCTAAGCCCTAAGCCCTAAAACCCTAAGCCCTAAACTGTAATCCATTAGCCCTAAACCTTAAACCCTAAGACCTAAACCCTAAACCCCGCACCCTAAAAGGTAATCCCTTAGCCCTAAAACCTAAACCCTAAAATTTAAACCCTAAATATTAAACCCTAAACCTTAAAATCAAAACTGTAAACTCTAAACCCTAAAATAAATAAAAATTAAACCTTTAATCATAATCCTCATATACCCTAAATCCTAAAGCCTAAACCTTAAACCATAACCCATAAAAACTAAACCCTAAAAACTAAACTATAAATATTAAAACCTTGAGACCTAAATCTTGAAATCTAAAACCTAAACCCTAATCCCTCAACCTTAAGCACTAAACCCTAAACCCTAAGCCCCAAAATATTAAACCCTAATTCATAAACCATAAACCATAAATCTGAAACCCAAAACCCTAAACTCAAAACCCTAAACCGTAAAAGCTAAACCCTAAAACATAAACCCTAAAAACTAAACATTGAATCGTAAACCCCATAAAACATAAACCTTTAGCCCTAAACCCAAAACCCTAAACTCTAAACTCTAAACCCTAAACCCCAAACCCTAAACCATAAAACCTAAGCCCTAAACTATAATCCCTTATCCCTAAACCTAAAATCCTAAACCCTAAACCCTAAACCCTAAACAAAAAGCCTAAAACCTAAACCTTAAACCCTTAACATTAAACCTTACACCCTAAACCCTAAATATTAAACCATAAACCATAAACCATATATCATAAACCCTAAACCCCAAACTCGAAACCCTAAACCCTAAATTGTAAACCCTAAAACCTAAATCCTAAACCCTAAACCTTAATACCTAAACCTTGAATCACAAAGCCCATAAACGTTTAGCCCTAAACCATAAACTAAAAACCCTAAACCATAAAAACTAAAAACTAAACCAAAAACCCTAAGCCATAATCTCTAAATTGTAATCCTTTAGCCCTAAACCCTAAACCCTAAGACCTAAACCCTAAACCCTAAACCCCGATCAAGTAAACACTAAACCATAAACCCTAAACCCTAAATCCTAAAACCTAAAACCGAAACCCTAAAAACTAAACTTTGAATTGTAAACCCCATAAAACCTAAACATTTAGCCCTAAACTATAAACCCTAAACCCTTAACCCTAAGCCTTAAACTATAATCCATTATCCCCTAAACCTTAAACCCCGAGACCTAAATCCTCAACTCTAAACCCTAAACCCTAAATCGTAAACCATAAAACATAAATCCAAAACCCTAATCCCTAAAGTCTAAACCCTAAACCTAATCCCTAAACCCTTAACTCTAAATCCTAAACCCTAAACACTAAACCTTCAAAATAAACCTTGAATCGTAAAGCCCATAAACTCTAAAGCTTTAGCCCTAATTAATAAACCCTAAACCCTAAACCCTAAGGACTAAACCCTAAACAATAAACCATAAATTTTAAACCCTAAACCGTAAACCGTAAACCATAAACTCAAAACTTTAAACCCTAAACCCTAAATCCTAACCCCTAAAAACTAAACCTTGAATCGTAAACCCCCATAAACCATAAACCATGAACACTAAACCTTAAAACTTAAGGCCTAAACCATAAACCCTAAACCCTAAACCCTACTATTATCCAAAATGTGCCCCATACTCATTTTATGGCTAACTCTTCTCATTCTTCCCTCTCTTGTGCCTCGGTCTCAAAATTTTACTTTTCGGCACTCAAAATCTTATGGAAATGGCACCATTGGATAGAGCTCTTTCTCGGCTTTCCGTAGAAGGTAAAATTTTCCTCCTAACTCCATGTATTTTTCAAGTTATGGCTCGAAGGAGTTTTTATGGGAAATTTTCCCTAGAAGGCCCGCACCAATCGGAACTCGCCACGTGTCCAGCCAAAATATCAAAGCGACCCAATTTGGCCTGTTTTGCCCTAAAACTTCAAATCACCATATATTTCGATCCGAGCTTGGTTTTTCACATTCTTTATATCAATGGAAAGTTGGTGAAATTCTATACAAGATTCTAGGGTCAATTTTGTATTTTGGTGGAGTTTGGAGAGAGAAAATAAAAATGCTTCTAAAGCACGTGGTCATGACCCGAAATGACGTTTCAACCACCGAATTTAATGAAGAATGGCTCGCATTCTCTCCCAAAGATGGTTAAAAATGTCGGGAATGGGTCCATCAGGGTCACCCATGCTATTTTGATAGAATTTTGGTCAATGGTTGAATCCCTTCCACGTTTCTCTCTCTTGAGCTCGTCCCTTACACCGTAAAAGCTAGATTTGGCTCATTTTTCAAAGGGTTGAACATTTTTGTGTATGGAAAGCTTCCTTTTTCACCTTGGAAGTGATTTAGTGGAATAAAAATCTTTTATAGAAACTGTAGAATCGTATTTTTCCTTTCGGTGTTTGAATGCAAGTGATTTTGATGTTAGAATAACAATACAGCCCTGTGATTATTTTTTATCATCTGCTCATGTTGTTTTACGTAATTTCTAACACTTCATTACGGATATCAGTTTATGTGTGTTGTTTTTGTTACATTTTATGAATCAGTCAATTTGCGAAGTAAAAATACTCACCACTCCTTTGGTGCATCACCTATTAGCATTAGTTCTTTTTTTTTTTGCATTCTCTCTCTCTGTCTCCTTGGAATTTAGAGTAGGATTAGGATTCAAACCTCTGCAATTGTGCAAATAATAGATCTGATCAGAGGAGTTTGAGGAACTAGCCTCTAATCTAGAGATTCCTCTCTCATTTTACAAGTCCCACACTTGGAGAGAGGTTTCAATGTTGTGCAATCACACATGATGCCTGAAACATCAACTTAGAAACCTGATTTGTATCCAGGGGTGCCGCTGATTTGCAACAATAGTTTTGGCATGCCCAGTGGGACCTTAGAGGTCTTTAAATTTATCTTTGATAGGTTGGTGTGTTCCTGTTAAAGATTCAGCCTTTTGGAGGCACTTTCAAAATCACATCTGGCGACTCCATCTGGTAAACAACTCATTCTCTAAGTTACATACCTGTTTTCCATTCATTTCCATCCATTCTTCTTTCCATCATTTTCATTATTTTCCATTACATGAAGTTGTGCAATCATGACTTCATTTCCATCATGGAATTCACATTTACAACAGCAGTTTATCACACCTCCAACATGTTTTACAAATCCTCCAAATCAGCATTTTGATCAAATTCAAAATCAGCATGTCTACCCATATGAGCAGCAGTGCCAAAGTCAGTTTGGATATGAAGCATGTCAAGCACAAGGGTATGTTGGTTGTGAGGGTAGTCAAGAAGAAAATGTAGATTTGCTGGAACAAATCCAAAAGATGGAGGTGAAGATGGTGCAATCAAGAGCAACAGCTCAAATGAAAGCTTTCAGAATTGGTTGCAAGACTCCTTGTCCATGGGGAGGCCCTTTTCCAAGACACTTCAGCCCTCAGGAGAAGCTGGACTTCATGATGAAGATGCTGCCCCAACTTACACAATAGACGAGAAAAAATATAGGCTTATACACTTGGTGTTGAACAACCTTGTCAATGGGTAAGTTCTACACCATCATCTAGTTTTTCTCTTCCCATTACTCAAGCGAAGATCATCTCATTGGAATTTCAAATTCTAAATCTAGTCAATGCTACCCCAGGAGTTAATTCCATTTCTCCATTCCCTAGTCTTCCACCACATCTCAATTCTTCCTTCCCCTTTGCTTCCAAACAATCATCCCCTCCATAAAAGCTAACAGAAATACCCTCTCCTCCAAAGAAAAAAGAGTTTCTACCTCCTCCACCACCATGAAAAATTGCAAAATCAATTGAGTTACAATCCACTTCTCCTCTTGCATTCCCAAATCCATGTTGGGAGGATAAAAATCAGAATTCTAGTCAAGGAAAACAACAGCAAAAAGAAAATCCAAACAAGGATGAAGAAATTCAAAGTCTCAAGAGTTGGGCTCTTAAATTTGGGATGACAAAGATCCCCTTGATGGTTAAGCCTTTAGAAGAGGTTGGAGTTGGAAAACAAGTGGTGGTTAGGACTGAATTTGCTGCAGTAGGAGAAGAGAAAAAAGAAGAAGCAGATCAACAATCAGTTTGCTCAGAAATTAGTGTATATGTTAGCATTCTATTTGAAGAGAATGCTGATTTAATTCAAGTTACACAATCATCCATGGAGGAAGAAAGCTCAAGAAGATCTACGGTCCCAACTTGTCCTCTAGAGTAGAAGATTGAAGATTTTGACTTAACGAACTTCATGCTAGAGGAAGAGTTCTATCAAGAACAATATTGTCTTCAAGTAGTAGAAGAGGGAGAATTTGCTCCAAATCCAAAAGAAGAGGAGCACATTCTAGTTGTGAAGGAGAAAATTGTAGATCCAAGGGCTTTGAGTGCAAAGCAGGCTACAAGAGAACCTTCAATTCTTCTTTCTACTTCATCTCTCTCGAGTTCTAGTGCTAAAGAAGAGTTTGATCCCTCAAACTCAATGTTGGAGGATGAAAGAAACCATGATGATCAAGTTACAGATCAAGAGGATACCATGGAGGAAGTTGAGCATTTGCAGTAGGACAACAATGAGGTAGTTTATCTATCAGATTTGGAGGACTATTTTGATGAAGAAGAACCAGTTGAGTTCCTACCATTCTCTCTTTCATCATCCACGTTCCAAACACCTGAGCCTACTGTCATGAAGGAGAGCACCCATTTGCAGCAGCCTGCATCTTATAGCAGCTCTTTGGAACCAAGATTGGAAGATTTTAATCTTTCATGTCCTTCATTGGAGGAAGAGAAAGGGAAAAAGGTTCTACCTTTGCTTCTGCACCATCCATTCAAAAGGGTTTACAAGAGAACTCCATTCTTGGAGTTGAAAATCAGGGCAATGGGTATACTCAAAGGACCATACCTTGCCCAATCAGGTATCTGGCTTCATTGGAACCAAAGGAGAAGTCACAATCAGTCATGCTTGCTCCTAAGCATGAGGATGAGCTACAAAGAACCAAGGATCAGTTGTCATACCTCTCCAATCCAAATGTAGAACAACTAAAAGAGGTATTGAATTTGCCTTCACCTGATACCTTGATGATTTGGGTGGAAGACCAGCTTCTTGTTGATTTTCCATTCATCCAATCAGCCATGTTCAATGCCAAATCAGTTGCATGGTTTCCAATTTTGAAGAAAGGAAGCTATTTTGCACAACCAGTTCTAGGTTTGTTTATCCCACTTTTCTTCCAGTTAGAGTAGCATAGGTAGTTTTTATTTCAGTAAAAGAAGTGCTTGTGCACACTCTGCATGTTCCATTTTGGAGCATGTATGACCCTTTAGTTTTGTACATAGTTTTTGTGGTGCTGGTTTTACTCTTGCATAGTCCATTTCAATGGGTTTCCAACTGCCTCAGAGAGGAGGTTTTCAAAGTTTAGATCAGTTTGCAGGCTACAACTCATGACTCCATGCCCAATGGATGCTTCAGGCAACTGTTAACTTCATCCAGTAGGCAGATGACCCCTCTGAGTCACCAAAATTATTATCCAAAATGTGCCCCCTACTCATTTTGTGGCTAACTCCTCTCATTATTCCCTCTCTTGTGCCTCAGTCACAAAATTTTGCTTTTTAGGCACTCAAAAGCTTCGGAAATGGCATCATTGGATAGAGCTCTTTCTCGACTTTTTCCATAAAGGTAAAGTTTTCCTCCTAACTCCATGTATTTTTCAAGTTATGGCTTGGTAGAGTTTTTGTGGGAAATTTTCCCCTAGAAGGCTGCGCATCAATCGGAACTTGCCACGTGTCCAGGCCAAAAATATCAAAGCGACCCGATTTGGCCGTGTTTTGCACTAAAACTTCAAATCGTCATATCTTTCGATCTAGAGCTTAGTTTTTCATGTTATTTATATCAATGGAAAGCTGGTGAAATTATCTACAAGATTCTAGGGTCAAATTTGCATTTTGGTGGATTTTAGAGGGAAAAAATTAAAAATTCTTCTGGCACGTGGTCATGAACAGAAATGACATTTCAACCACCGATTTTAATGAAGAATGGCTCGCATTCTCTCCCAGCATGGTTAAAAATGTTAGGGAATGGGTCTGTTAGGTTGCCCATGCTATTTTGATGGCATTTTGGTCAATGGTTGAATCCCTTCCATGTTTTCCCATGTTTCTCTCTCCTGGGCTCATCCCTTGCACTGTAAAAGCCAGATTTGGCTCATTTTTCAAAGGGTTGAACATTTTTTGTGTATGGAAAGCTCCCTTTTTCACCTTGGAAGTGATTTAGTGGAATAACAAACCTTTTCTAGAAACTACAACTGTATTTTTCCTTTCAGGTGTTTGAATGCAAGTGATTTTGATGTTAAAATAACAATACAGGCCCTGTGATTAGTTTTTATCCTCTGCTGGTGTTGTTTGCCTAATTTCTAACACTTCATTACAGAAATCAGTTTTTGCATGTTGTTTTTGTCACATTGTATGAACTGTGTCAATTTTTAGAAGTAAAAAATGCTGACCACTCCTTTGGTGCATCACCTATTAGCATTAGTTCTTTTTTTTTTGCATTCTCTATTTCTGTCTCCTTGGAATTTAGAGTAGGATTAGGATTCAAACCTCTGCAATTGTGTAAATAAATGATCTGATCGGAGGATTTTGAGGAACCAGCCTCTAATCTAGAGATTTCTCTCTCATTTTACAAGTCCCACACTTGGAGAGAGGCTTCAAAGTTGTGCAATCACATTGGATGCCTAAAACATCAACTTAGAAACCTGATTTACATCCGGGTGCTGCTGATTTGCAACAACACATACACCCTAAAAAATAAACCCTAAACCATAAAACTTAAACCCTAAGCACTAAAATGTAATCACTTAGCCCTAAAACCTAAACCTTGAGACCTAAACCCTAAACTCTCAACCCTAAACCCTAAACCCTAAATATTAAACCCTAAATCATAAAATCAAAATGCTAAAGCCTAAACCCTAAACCCTAAACCCTAAAAATTAAACCTTGAATCATAAAACCCATAAACCCTAAACATTTAGCCATAAGCCCTAAACCCTACACCTTAAACCCTAAACCCTAAACTGTAATCCCTTAGCCCTAAACTTTAAACCCTAAGATCTAAACCCTAAACCCTAATCCCTAAACCCTAAACACTGAGCACTAAACCCTAAACCCTAAATATTAACCCCTAAATCCTAAACTCAAAACCCTAAACCCTAAAACCTAAACCCTAAACCCTAAACCATAAAAACTAAACCTTGAATCGTAAACCCCATAAAATGTAAAACCTTTATCCCTAAACCCTAAGTTGTAAACCCCGAGCACTAAACCCTAAATCCTAAACCATAAATCCTAATCCATAAACCCTAAACTTAAAGCAATAAACCCTAAATCCTAAACACTAAACACTAAAACCTAAAAACTAAACCTTAAATCATAAAACCTAGAAACACTAAACCTTTAGCCCTAAACCATAAACCCTAAACCATACACCCTAAACCCTAAACGCTAAGCCCTAAACTGTAATCCCTTAGTCCTAAACCTTAAACCCCGATACCTAAACCCTAAACCCTAAACACTGAGCTCTAAACCCTAAACCCTAAACCCCATATATTAAACCCTAAACCCTAAACCCTAAATCCTAAAGTCAAAACATGAAACCTAAACCCTAAAATTTAAAACTTTAATGATAAACCCTATAAACCCTAAACATTTATCCCTAAACCATAAACCCTAAACACTAAACCCTAATCCCTCAATTGTTATCCCTTAGCCCTAAACCTTAAACCCTAAACCCTAAAAATTAAACCTTGAATCGTAAATCCCATTAAACCCTAAATCCTTATCCCTAACCAATAAACACTAAAACCTAAACCCTAAGCCCTGAAATGTAATCCCCAAAACTAAATCCTAAACCCCAAACCCTAAACCATAAACCCTAAACCTTGAGAAGTAAACACTAAACCCTAAGTCCTAAGCCATAAAACCCTAAAACCTAAACCGTAAGCCCTAAACTATAATCTATTAGCCCTAAATCTTAAACCCTAAGACCTTAACCCTAAACCATAAACAAGAAACCCTAAACCCTAAATCTTGAGTAATAAATGCTACACCCTAAACCCCAAATATTAAACCCTAAACTATAAATAATAAACCATAAATCCTAAACCCTAAAATCTAAACTCAAATGCCTAAACCCTAAACCCTAAACCCTAAAAACTAAACCTTAAATTGTAAACCCCTAAATATTAATCCCTAAATATTAAACTCAAAACCCTAAACCCTAAAACCTAAACTCAAAATATGAACAATAAATCCTAAACCCTAAAATATAAACTCAAAACCATAAACCCTAAACACTAAATCCTAAAAACTAAACCTTAAATTATAAACCCTTAAATATTAATCCCTAAATATTAAACCCTAAACCCTAAATACTAAACCCTAAATCATGAGCACTAAAACCTAAACCCTAAACCCTAAACTATAAATATTAAACCCTAAACCATAAAAAAATAAACCTTATATCCTAAATTCTAAACCCTAAACTGAAAACACTAAACCCTAAATCCTAAACCCTAAATCCTAAACCCTAAACCCTAAGGACTAGACCTCGAATCTTAAACCATAAACCATAAACGATAACCTTAAATGCTAAATCCTAAAGTTGAAACCCGTAACCATTACCCTATACCCTAAAAAACTAAACCATGAATCTTAAACACCAAAACCCTAAACCTTTAGCCCTAAACCATAAACCCTAAACCCTAAAACATAATCCCTTATCCCTAAACCTTAAACCCTTAGACATAAACCCTAAACTCTAAATCCTAATCACTAAACCCTAAACACTAAACCCTAAATATTAAATCCTAAACCATAAATGATAAATCCTAAACCCTAAACCCTAAACCCCAAAAATTAAACCTTTAATCGTAAATCCCATAAACCCTAAACCTTTAGCCCTAAACCATAAACCCTAAACCCTAAACCCTAAAACATAATCCCTTATCCCTAAACCTTAAACCCTTAGACATAAACTCTAAACCCTAAACCCTAAATCCTAATCACTAAACATTAAACACTAAACCCTAAATATTAAATCCTAAACCATAAATGATAAATCCTAAACCCTAAACCCTAAACCCCAAAAATTAAACCTTCAATTGTAAATCCCATAAACGCTAAACCTTAAAACCTAAGCCCTAAAATGTAATCCCCTATCCCTAAACCCTAAACCATAAACCTTGAGCACTAAACCCTAAACCCTAGATATTAAACCATAAACGGTAAATCCTAAACCCTAAACCCTAAACCCCAAAAATTAAACCTTCAATCGTAAATCTCATAATCCCTAAACCCTAAGCCCTAAAATGTAATCCCCCAGCCCTAAACCCTAAACCCCAAACCATAAACCATAAACCTTGAGCACTAAACCCTAAACCCTAAATATTAAACCATAAATGGTAAACTCAAAACCCTAAACCCTAAATCATAAACCCTAAATAACAAGCCCTAAACCTTAAACCCTAAGACCTAAACCGCAAACTATAAACCCTAAAACCTAAACCCTAAACTCTAAACACTAAACCCTAATCCCTAAACCATGAGCACTAAACCCTAAACCCTAAACTCCAAATATTAAACTCTAAACTATGAACCATAAAACATAAATCCTAAACCCTAAATTCTAAACTCGAAACCATAAACCCTAAGACCTAAACTATAAAGCCTAAACCCTAAAAACTAAACCTTGAATTATAAACGCCATATACCCTAAACCATAAAAGTTAATCTCTTAGCCCTAAACCTTAAACCATAAACCCTAAAAACTAAAGCCTAAACCCTAAAGCCTATAAACCCTAAAGCCTAATACCTAAACCCTAAACCCTTAGCACTAAACCTTATACCCTAAATCCTAAATATTAAACCCTAAACTATAAACCATAAACCATAAATCCTAAACCCTAAAACCTAAACTCAAACCCTACATCCTAAAAGGTAAACTCATTGTTCTAGGATCACAACACCCCTGGATGTTGATCAGATTTCTAGGTTGATCACTCTAGCATCCAGTGTGATTGCACAACATGGAAACCTCTCTCCAAGTGTGGGACTTATGAAACTAAGAGAGGAATCTCTAGATTAGAGGTTGGTTCCTCAAACTCCTCTGATTTAGATCTATATTTGCACAACTACAGAGGTTCAGATCCTAATCCTACTCTAAATGCAAGGAGACAGGGATAGAAATGCAAAAATTGAAACTAACTAAAGATGGTGATGCACCAAAAGGAGTGGTGAATATTTTTTCATGAAAATAGACACAGACCAAAGATTGCAACATAAAACATACACAGAATGATAAGATATAATTTAGGATCTGAAATGAAGCAAATAATACAAACAAAGGACTGAAACTCATTCACAAAGCTTGCATTATCATCTCCAATGTCAAAACCACTGCATTACAACCTCAGAGAGGTAGAAAACCTATTACAGTCTTTGAAGAGGTCTGATTCTTGCAACAATCACTTGTTGGAGGTGAAAGAAGAAGATTGCTATGCCAAAAAATGTTCCCCCTTAAGAAATGAGCCAAATCTGGCTTTTACATTGCATGGGTCGAGCCTAGGAGAGAGAAAATGTACAAAACGTGGGAGCCCATTCCTCCTTAACTACAAATGCATTAAAACGGCATGGGGGACCTTACAAACCCATACCCTATCATTTTTGACCGATTGGAGGAGAATGTGACCCATTCTGCATTAAATTTGGTCACTGAAATGTCACTTCTGGCCATGAACACGAGTCGAGCTGTTTCTTAACTTTCTCTCTCTAGACTAGACCAAAATTCAATATTTACCCTAGAATCATGTAGAGAATTTTATAAGCTTTCCAATGATATAAAGAATGTGAAAATCGAGCTCTGGATCGAAAGATATGGCAATCAAGATTTAGGGTACAAAACAGGCAAAAATGGGTTTTGAATTTTTTATTTTTTTTTTCCTCGCTCCGCCACCTTGACGACATGTGTCGGGCACTGATTGGATGAGAAATTATCTCTCCTTCCCTTACCCGTGGGTTTTCCTTGAAATTTTTGACTTTTTGTAATTTTGGAAAATTTCCCATTTTTTGCCCGCGTCCCCGCCACTTGGGACACGTGCCATGATCTGGTTAGAGGACAGGGGCACGGGGTCATCCTTTACCTTTTAGTTTTTGGCCAAAACTTTTACCAAATTCTCCAAGTCCTCCTTGAGCTCTGCACTCCCCTTCTCCTTAGGACACGTGTCCTCTTTTTATTGGTTCGAGCCAATGCTTCCATTTTCTCCCCTTTAAAATTTGCATCGAACACTTAGCCAAAATTTTGTTTCACTCCCATTTGTGAACTCCCATTACACCCATTGGACATGTGTCCTATGTCTATTGGCTCGGGCCAATGCTTCAAACCTTGCCCTTTGAAATTTTGATGTTTTCCCTTGTGACACGTGGCGTTTCCTAATTCATCCGCGGGCCTGCCGGCTTTTCACGTCCCTCGCGTCCCTTTGGTCCGGATGTCCCGAACTGTCTGGGACACAAACTTCTGATCCACACGATTCAGCTTCCCTATCCCTCTTTGAGGTGAAGACATGTGGCATGATTTGATTGGCTCTTGGCTCTTTCAGCTTTCCGCATCCCATGCGTCCCTATGTCCCAACTGTCCCAGTGTGAAAGTTCTCTATTTTGGCGATCCAAGCGGCTCGCGTCCTCATGGCCTGTGATGTCCCAAAATTGCATGCATGAGCTTAGTTAATTTTTTCCTTCTTTAGCTGAATTGGCTTTCTGTGTCCCACGCATCCCAATGTCCCAACTGTCCCCAGTGATCTTATGGAGACCACCTAGCGGCCTTTCGGCTGATTCGCACCCCGATGTCCCAACTGTCCCAGAGTCTTTACTGGACTAGGACTTAGCCGATTTTCATGATTTTTTCTGGCCCAAGCTTGTTTTTGCAACTTTTTCACCCCTTTTTAGAACTTTCTCTTTTCTTCTTGGATAGGAGAGTTAGAAAAAATCCGAGGGGACCCCAGAAACATGATTTTTGCCTTGAATCAATCTATTTGCCTGGGACTTAAGAATTTAATGCATGTTATCAAAATTACCCTGGGGGTGAATTTTGGATAACAATTTGGTGACTCAGCGGGGTTACCTACCTGCTAGGTAGAAGATACCAGTTGCCTGAAGTAGTCCATTGGGCATGGAGTCATCGATATTCTGTTTAGAACCCCAACTGACTTAGAATGTGTAAGGAGGAAGATGGAATATCACCTGATGGAAGCAAGGACTACAAAACATCTCCATGGATAGCAAGTTGTGCCAAAGCACTTAGGGAAAACAAAACTAACCTACAACAAAACAATGTGCACAAGCACTTGGAGGAATGAAAATCTAATCTAATATTTACAAAGTAGTGAATTTCCCTCTAGAAGCAATGCTTGAGATAGATTCCATTGACTGGAATCTACAGTTCTTCACCATCCAATGAGGCCAATTGGAAAGCATTGTTGTTCTTACACTTCGTGACCATGTATGGGCCACTCCAAATGGCATCAAATTTTGAATGTCTTCCCGGTTTTGCTCTATCCACATCCCATTTCAACACTAGATCTCCAACCTAAAAATATCTATCCTTGGCCTTCTTAACAAAGGTCTTCTTGATCAAAGCTTGATCCTTTTACATTGCTTGGGATACCTGATTTCGACCTCTTGTAGCTCCATCAACTCGCATACCTCACCTCCATGGGTTCAAACTCTAGTAACTCCAGCTGCTTCATGAGTTCCAATGTTGGCAACTCAAGTGACATGGGCAAGATTGCTTCTCTTCCATAGATGCCTTTGAATGAGAGTTACCCGTGGATCTCTTAGGAGTTATCCTATCAGCCCATAAGGCTGATTTCAATTTGGTATGCCAAGACCTCTCGATTCTTGTCAAGAGTCCTCCTAATGATCCTCAACAAGTTCTTTTTGTAGACTCAGCCTGGCCATTACCTTGAGGGTAATAGTTTGATGAAGTGCTTAGGTAGATACCGTTCTTAACATCCCACTCAATCACCTTAGATCCAATGAATGCCAATGCATTATCAGAGATTATTGTAGCAGGTACACCAAATCTGGTTGTTATCCCCTCATAAAAGTCTAAGATGCTAGACTCATTTACCTCTTTGAGTGCTACTGCTTCTGTCCATTTGGTGAAATAGTCCGTGGCTATCAAAATCCATTTGTGCCCTTGGCTTGAATTGGGATTAATGACTCCAATGAAGTCCAAACCCCATTGCATGAATGGCTGGTCAACTGAGATTGGATGTAATGGAAGGGCAGCAAGTCTCTCTTTTTCTGTGAAGAATGCACAATTCTTACACCTCTTGATCCATGCATAGCAATCACTAAAGATTTTAGGCCAATAATAACCAACCTTCATGATTTTTAGAGCTGTCACTCTTGGTGCAAAATGACCACCAACTGGTCCACCATAAAACTCTTCCAACACCCTTTGAATCTTATTTGTGCTAATGCACCTCAGCAGCACTCCATTCACATCTTTCTTGAACAAAACTCCATCAACAATGGCATACGGACAGCCTGCGCAATCTAAAGTGTCTCTTTTAGGTCTTGTTCATCTCCTCTCCGAGGGCATAGACTCATGTGCCTAGGAAGTGTATAATACCTTGGGTCCAGCAAGGAGTGGGGGCAGCCTCGTCTTCTTCTTGATTTTCACTTGGCTCATGGCTGTCCTGGACTGTCAAAATAGCCTCTTCTTCATTGCATACTTCTTTTTGCTTCCCCAAGACCAGCTGTTCACACAATCCTTTCCCTCTCACTAGCTTGGTGATCTTGATCTCAATGTCATACTCCATGACACGAGTGATCCATCCTGGCCTTTTTCATTCAAATCCTTGTTGAGGAGGAAGTCCTTAACCCCAGCATGTGAGACCAGCAACTGGACCTTGTTGTTTGAGATTAAATGCTTGAATTTCTTCAAGCTTCTGATTACTACAAGTACATGCTTCTCAATAAAAGAGTACCTCACCTCATAGTCATCTAGGCTCTAGCTGAAGAAGGCAATTGGCTGCTCATCATTATCCTTGTTCTGCTGTACCAAAATGGTAGAAATAGTGTCATTACCTCCAAATGCATAGAGGATGAAATCCTTGGAGAAATCTGGGTTGATGAGAGTTGGTGCTTGAGAGATAGCTTCTTTGATTGCTTCAAAACTCTCCTTGCCTTCTGCTGTCCACTTGAAATCCATGCTCTTCTTTAACATTTTGGTGATGGGCTTGACAAGGGCTGCAAAATTTGGGACAAACCTCCGAACAAAGTTTATCCTTCCCAAGAAACTCTGAAGGGCCTTCTTGTGGCTTGGCAATGGTAGTGCTCTTATGGCTTCAACCCTCTCTAGGTCAATTGCTAATCCTTCCTTGGAGAAAATATGGCGAAGGATCTTTCCTTCATGTGCAAGAAAGATGTACTTTTTAGGATTCAAAGACACTCCAAATCTCCTGCACCTCATGAAGACTTGTCTCAAATGAGAGAGGTGGTCTGCTGCATTTTTTGAAAAAACAGTGATATCATCAAGGTAAATCAGCAGCACATTGTTAATGAAACCTTTGAATGCCATGTCAATTTCCCTTTGGAAGCTAGCACCAGCGTTGGACAACCCAAATGGCATTTTCCTATATGCAAAAGTTCCCCATTTGGTTGTGAAGGCTGTCTTGAACTGGTCCTCTTCCTTCACCATAATCTGATTGTAGCCTGAGTAGCCATCAAGTAGTGAAAACCTCTCGAGCCAGCCACAACTTGCAAGATTTGCTCCATGGAAGGGAGTGGGTAATGGTCCTTGAGAGAGGCTCTATTTAAGTCTCTGAAGTCAACACACAATCTGATCTCTCCACTCTTCTTTCTGACTGGAACTATGTTGGAAACCCAACTAGAATGCTTGATTGGGAATATGATCCTTGACTCAATCAGCTTGTCCAATTCTTTCCTCATGAGAGGCTCTATGTGTGGATTGACTGGTCTTTGTTTCTGCCTGACAGGCTTAGTATTTGGATCCAATTCGATGGTATCTTGAGTTAAGTTGGGATTTAAACCTTTCAAGTCTTCATAGCTCTAAGCAAACACGTCAGAAACTCTTGACACAGTTGTATGAACTCATACCTTTCTTGTTCAGCCATGTCATCCTTCCAATTTGCAATGGTTTGTTCTCTTCTACCAAGATGGATATTGAATCCTCTCTCTTGACTGAATGTTTACTTTCTCCTTTCTAAACTGATCATTGGGGTTAAAAATGGACTCCAAAATGATAATTCCTTTAGGCAGATTGGTAGTTCTCGGTTGTACTACACTGGTCACCATACTATTGTTCCAATTTTTCTTGATTGTTGGCTGAGAACTCACTTCTTCTTGTAAGAAATGGATGATTTGCTGGTCATTTTCAAACACTTGCCAACCGACATTGTTATCCAAAGACTCAAGGCCTCACAATCACATGGATGTTTGGCTATACCTTGTCTTGTTGAATGCTTTCCACAATGTCAAAGGCTGCCCCTACTGCTGCAAGCCTGTCATCAGCTTCATTCTCTTTCCTAGGAATGGATTTGATGGAAAAACCCTCAAAATCTTCCATGAGGTCCCACACCCTCTTCTTGTAGCACTTTGAGTAGATCATTCTTGGTAGCATGTTGTCCCCTCGAACTGATTTACAATCAATTCACCGTCACAAAGACTTGCAAGTTCTTTATTTTCTTCTTTATTGCCCAATGCATCCCTTGCACTAAGGCTTCATATTCAGCAGTGTTATTGGAGCATGCAAACTGAAATCTAAAAGCTGAATAGTACTTTATTCCTTGAGGTGAAACAAGCATAGCTCCACCTCCTGTACCTTGCCTACTCCTTGATCCATCAAAAATAGATGCCATACCTCAATCTCATCCTTGTGGTTTGGCTTGGTGATGCAAGGAATAGGCTGATTTTCTTCGTGTATGCAATAGACCCCTAGCTCAGATTCTTCCACTTCTTGATAAGGATCAAATGCATGTATCTTGTTTGCCCATTCATCAAGAGTTAGATCTAGGATGCTTCCAACCTTAGTGTCAGCTTCATTAGTGCTTGGGTGATATTCTTGATCAAATGCTGAGCAATTGGTATTAATCGACTTGGAGTGTAAGGCTCAATGTGAAATTTTACAATAGGTTCGAGACCTGATTATGGCTTTGGTTCCATACCTCATTCTAAACAGCATGTGTGACCAATCGGTAGACAAATATCCCGCAATCTTGGTTGTTAAGTCCTTGACAAACATAGGGCAAAGAGTGGTGGAAGGTCTATAATGATACATCTTGTAAAACAACAACATTTGGACATGCATGCAAGGTAAGACTCAAGTTTCTAATCACTCCAACTATTGCTATTGCTGTCCCATCTAGCTGCACTACCCCTTTGGATATGGTTTCATACTAGAGCCCTAGCTGATCAACTATTTGTTTAGGAATTACCGAGCTACTTGCCCCGAGTCTATCATGCAATTGTACACTAGCTGATTTCCAATGATCAATGAAACATAAAAAGGAGGGGGCTTCAACATTTTACCTTGCTATCCTCCATGATTTCCCTCATGCTGGGCAGCATTTATAAGCACTTTGTCTTGCATCTAAACTTGCTGATTCAAAGTTGGCCAGTCCTTCATGGTAGCTTGCAGCAGATCTCTTTGGCCTGGGATAGATAGGGATTCCCACATTGATACATTGACGTTTGTCTTCTTCATCTGATCAATGATACTAAATGGTGATGAAGGATCTCTTTGCTATCCCTTGGTTTGCACATTCACTCCTTGCATGTGGGCAGTAACAACTGGTATTTGAGTTAGCCTAGGGGCTGTTCTTGGCTGCCCTTGTGCATTCACAACCTGATTTTGTTTGCCAACCACTTGTGGAACCATAGAAGGTCATGGATTGGTTGGGGCTAATGGCTGTTCTTCACCCAAATTCCTCCTTTTTGACCTTGTGTTGGCTGCAACACCTTGAGAAACTACCTGGTTCATGCCACAAAAATCCTTTGCTTGCCAATTTACCAATGTGGTGTCATTTGGGGCTGATTGCTGTTTGAATGTTTCTTGTTGTTGACTATTTCCTTGACTATCCTCACCCTCCACACCAGTAGTTGTCACCATTAATGCTTGATTCAAAGCACCATTGAAGCACATGGATTGGTTATGAGGCTCATTACATGGAAAACACCAATCATACTCCTGGGTAATGTTGTTTTGTGTTGGCACCAATGCCTTAGAGGAAGATATGGCATTTGGATTATAGGGCTGAAATGGTTTATAGGCAGGAGGCCTTGTTTGATTCATATTTGCAGATGGGTTAGGTGGCCTTTGTGGTTGGTATGGCTACCTGTTAGGCTAAGCTTGGGGTTGATAAGAAGGTCTAAAACCTTGGGCCTGCTACCTTTTGAGAGTAACCAGCTCATTGCCTAGGTTTTACAATTGCTTCATGACTTCTTGAAGCTCATTTGGGGCACTTGGCGATGAAGTGGAAGCTTCATTTGAACTCTGATTTCTAGGAGTGGGAGAAGGAGCCAAATTATGTGATTGATTGGTGTTTGACACTCTAAACTTGGAAACAATGGCATGGGAGGTCTAGGGGCAAGTTTTCCACTTGGATCAAACAATTTTCAGCCCTAATGGCGTGTTATAAGCCATAGGGATATTTATGCCTCCCATGGACTGAATTAACATAGAAATATCAGAATTTAGAGCTTTGAGATAGTAGAGAAAAGCACCTTCTACTATTGGCCTGACTGCCATTGGAATTCTCTCCCAAGTATTTTGAAATCTGAAGTTGAAATCGGTCAGCTGCTCATTGGGAGCTCTCTTGATGGTTTTCGGTTGCTGCTCCAAAAGAGACAAGTTGTCTCCTTTTCTCCAAAGTGCTCATGAAGTGCTATACACAACTGATTCCAATTTGTGATAGAACTAGCTCCAAGGCTCGAAAACCATTGCAATGCTTTACCCTTGAATGAAGATGCCAGTAACTTGACACCACTTGCATCTCATTGATTTCATGGATTGCAAAAGGTTAGCAATATCTTTAACATGATCACCTGGGTAGTCTAATTTTCTCTAGTGAAGTAGGGAATGTTCTTCAAGGCTGCAATAGGAATTAGATGTTGTGCCTTGAGGGAAAGTGGGCTGCTGCTTGTGAAGTTGACATAGGGGTTGTTTTGTGCCATTCTAATTGGTCTTAAAACCCTTATTGATCAATGAAAGGCCTACCAGGGTGGAGGAGTTGAGAGAGTTCTATTTGGTGGATATGGAGACCTTTGAATCCTTCTTCCTCTTTGCCTTCTTCTTGGAGATAATTGTAGGTATTCAAACAACACTTCTTCTTCTCCAACTCTTGACCTTGTGGTGACTCTTCTCATGAGTTTTCGTGCCCGCACCACTGAAACCAGCTTGATTCTTCCCTTGAGTCGCCACTATGCAAATAATAGCTCTTTTTAAGCAAGAAAATTGCAGCAGATGCACATCAACTTTGTTGCAAATAAAAATGAGACCTCTAGGTCCCACCGGGTGTGCCAAAACTGTTGTTGCGGGATCACAACACCCCGGATGTTGATCAAATTTCTAGGTTGATCGCTCTAGCATCCAAAGTGTGATTGCACAACATGGAAACCTCTCTCCAACTGTGGGACTTGTGAAACCGAGAGAGGAATCTCCAGATTAGAGGTTGGTTCCTCAAACTCCTCGATTTAGATCTATATTTGCATAACTACAGAGGTTCGAGATCCTAGTCCTACTCTAAATGCAAGGAGACAGGGATAGAAATGCAAAAATTGAAACTAACAAAAGATGGTGATGCAACAAAAGGAGTGGTGAATATTTTTGTCATGCAAATAGACACATACCAAAGATTGCAACATAAAACATACACAGTAATGATAAGATATAATTTAGGATCTGAAATGAAGTAAATAATACAAAGGATGAAACTCATTCACAAAGCTTGCATTATCATCTCCAATGTCAAAACCACTACATTACAACCTCAGAGAGGTAGAAAACCTGTTACAGTCTTTGAAGAAGTTTGATTCTTGCAACAATCACTTGTTGGAGGTGACAGAAGAAGATTGCTATGCCAAAAAGTGTTCCCCTTAAGAAATGAGCCAAATCTGGCTTTTACATTACATGGGTCAAGCCCAAGAGAGAGAAAATGTACAAAATGTGGGAGCCCATTCCTCCTTAACTGTAAATGCATTAAAATGGCATGGGGGACCTTACAAACCCATACCCTGTCATTTTTGACCGAATTGGAGGAGAATGCAACCCATTCTGCATTAAATTTGGTTGCTGAAATGTCACTTCGCCGAACACATGTCAGATCTAGTTCTTAACTTTCTCTCTCTGAGACTACACCAAAATTTAAGATTGAACCTAGAATCATGTAGAGAATTTTGTAAGCTTTCCAATGATATAAAGAACGTGCAAATCCAAGATTTAGATCGAAAGATATGGCGATTTGAAGATTTAGGGCACAAAATAGGCAAAAATGGGTTTTGAAATTTTTTATTTTATTTTTCTGCGCTCTGCCACTGGACGACACATGTGTCGCATTTATTGGATGAGAAATTCTCTCTCCTTCCCTTACCCGTGGGTTTTTCATGAAAGTTTTGAATTTTTGTAATTTTGGAAAATTTCCCATTTTTTCCCCGCATCCCCGCCACTGGGACACGTGGCATGATCTGGTTGGAGGACAGGGGCACGGGGTCATCCTTTACCTTTTAGTTTTTGGCAAAAACTTTTACCAAATTCTCCAAGTCCTCCCCAAGCTCCACACTCCCCTTCTCCTTAGGACACGTGTCCTCTTTTTATTAACTTAGGCCAATGCTTCCATTTTCTCCCCTTCAAAATTTACATCAAACACTTAGGAAAAATTTGTTTCGCTCCCCCCGCACCGTGAACTCCCCAGCCCCATTGGACACGTGTCCTGTGTCTATTTGCTTGGGCCAATGCTTCAAACCTTTCCCTTTGAAATTTTGGACATTTTCCCTTGTGACACAAAGCATTTACTGATTTGTCCACGAGCCTGCCAGCTTTTCACATCCATCACGTCCCTTCGTCCGAATGTCCCAAACTATCCGGGAAAAAAACTTCTGATCCACCTAATTCGGGCTTCCCTATCCTCTTTTGAGGTGAAGACACGTGGTGTGATTAGATTGGCTCTCGGCCGCTTCATATTTTCACGCCGCACGTGTCCCTATGTCCCAACTGTCCCAAAGATGAAAGTTATTTGTTTCAAGTGATACTGACGGTTCACATCCTTTGTGTCCTCACGGCCTAGATGTCCTAGCACTTCTGCACAACAGCTTAGTTAATTTTTTCCTTCTTCGGCCAAATCAGCTTTCCGCATCCCATGCGTTCCGATGTCCCAACTATCCCAAAGGTCTTTGCGAGACCGCCTCGAGGCCTTTCGCCGATTCATGCCCCGACATCCCAACTGTCCCCAAAGTCTTTGCGCCTGGACTAGGACTTAGCTGATTTTTATGATTTTTTCTAGCCCAAGCTTGTTTTTTTGCAACTTTTTCACCCCTTTTTAGAACTTCCTCTTTTCTTCTTGGATAGAGAGTTAGAAAAAATTGAGGGGACCCTAAACATGATTTTTAACTTGAATCAATCTATTTTCCGGGACTTGAGAATTTAATGCATGTTATCAAAATTACCACCCGGGGTGAATTTTGGATAACAAAACCCTAAAACCTAATAACTAAAACTTGAATCATAAACCCCATAAACCTTTAGCCCTAAACCCTAAACCATAAAAACTAAACAATAAACCTTAAAAATAACCCTAAAGACTAAGCCATAAATCCTAAACCCTAAACCATTAACACTAAACTCTAAACCCTAAACCCTAAATATTAAATCGTAAACCATAAATCATAAATCCTAAACCCTACACACTAAACCCTAAACCCTAAACCCAAAAAACAAAACCTTTAATCGTAAATCCCATAAACCCTAAACCTTTAGCATCATTAAACCATAAACCCTAAACCCTACACCCTAAAAGGTAATCCCTTAGCCCTAAAACCTAAACCCTAAACTCTAAACCCTAAATATTAAACCCTAAACCGTAAAATCAAAACCCTAAACTCTAAACCCTAAAACAAAAAAATTAAAGCTTTAATCATAATCCCTATATACCCTAAGGCCTAAAGCCTAAACCCTAAACCATAACCCATAAACACTAAACCCTAAACCCTAAACAATAAACATTAAAACATTAAGACCTAAATCCTAAACCCTAAACCGTAAACCCTAAACCCTAAACCCTAAGCACTAAACCCTAAACCCTAAACCAATAATATTAAACCCTAATTCATAAACCACAAACCATAAATCTGAAACCCATAAATCCTAAACCCTAAACCCTAAACCATAAACCCTAAAAACTAAACTTTGAGTTGTAAACCCCATAAAACCTAAACCTTTATCCCTAAACTATAAACCCTAAATCCTTAATCCTAAGCCTTAAACCGTAATGCCTTATCCCTAAACCTTAAACCCGGAGACCTAAACCCTCAACCCTAAACCCTAAACCCTAAATCGTAAACCATAAAACATAAATCCTAAACCCTAAACCCTAAATTATAAACCCTAAACTCTAAACTCTAAACCCTTAACACTAAATCCTAAACCCCGAACACTAAACCTTAAAAATAAACATTGAATCATAAAGCCCATAAAATCTAAAGATTTATCCCTAAACAATACACCCTAAACCCTAAACCATAAAACCTAAACCCTAAACCCTAAACCCTAAGGACTAAACCCTAAATTTTAAACCCTAAACCGTAAACCATAAACCATAAATGCTAAACCCTAAACCCTAAAATCAAAATGTAAAACCTAAACCCTAAATCCTAACCCCTAAAAACTAAACCTTGAATCGTAAACCCCATAAAGCATAAACCTTTAGCCCTAAACCATAAACCATAAACCCTAAACCAAAAACCTTAAACCTTAAGGCCTAAACCATAAACACCTAGCCCTAAACACTAAAACCTAAAACCTAAACCTTAAGGCCTAAACCATAAACCCTAAACCCTAAACCATACACCCTAAACCCTAAACCTTACACCCAAAGCCATAAAATGTAATCCCTTAGCCCTAAAACCTAAACCCTAAGACCTAAACCCCGAACGCTAAACCCTAAACCCTAAACCTTGATCACTAAACCCTAAACCCTAAATATTAAAACACTAAACCACAAACTCAAAACGCTAAAGCCTAAAACCTAAACCCTAAAAACTAAACCTTAAATCATAAATCCCATAAACCCTAAATGTCTAGCCCTAAGCCCTAAACACTACACCCTAAACATGAAACCATAAACTATAATCCCTTATCCCTAAACTTTAAACCCCGAGACCTAAACCCTAAACCCTAAACCCTAAACACCGAGCACTAAACTCTAAACCCCAAATATTAAACCCTAAATCCTAAACTTGAAACCCTAAAACATAAAGACCTAAACCCTAAACCCTAAACCATAAAAACTAAACCTTGAATCGTAAACCTGATAAACCATAAACCTTTAGCCCTAAACCATAAACTCAGAAACCGTGAGATCTAAACCCTAAACCCTAAACCCTAAACACTAAGCACTAAACCCTAAACCCCAAATATTAAACCCTAAATCCTAAACTCGAAACCCTAAAACCTAAAGACCTAAACCCTAAACCCTAAACCATAAAAACTAAACCTTGAATCGTAAACTCCGATAAACCATAAACCTTTAGCCCTAAACCCTAAACTCAGAAACCATGAGCACTAAACCCTAAACCATAGACCATAAATCCTAAACCATGAACCCTAAAATAAAAGCACTAAACCTTATACCCTAAACACTAAACCCTAAAAACTAAACCTTAAATCATCAATCCCATAAACCCTAAACATCTAGCCCTAAGCACTAAACACTACACCCTAAACTATAATCCCTTATCCCTAAACTTTAAACCCCGAGACCTAAACCCCAAACCTTAAACCCTAAACCCTAAACCCTAAACAATGAGCACTAAACCCTAAACCACAAATATTAAACCCTAAATCCTAAACTCAAAACCCTAAACCCTAAAACCTAAAGACCTAAACCCTAAAACCTAAACCGTAAAACTAAACCTTGAATCAGAAATCCCATAAACCGTAAACCTTTACCCTAAACCATAAACCATAAACCCCGAGAACTAAACCATAAACCATAAACCATAAATCGTAAACCATGAACCCTAAACTAAAAGCACTAAACCTTATACCCTAAACACTAAACCCTAAAACCGAAAATCTAAACCTCAATCGTAAAGCCAAAAACCCTAAACCTTTAGCCATAAACCATAAACCCTAAACCCTACACCCTAAACCCTAAACACTAAGCCCTAAAATATAATCCCTTAGTCCCAAAAATTAAACCCTAAGACCTAAACCCTAAACACCGAGTACTAAACCCTAAACCCTAAACCCCAAATAGTATACCCCATAAACCCTAATCCTTAAACCCTAAATCCTAGAGTCAAAACCTGAAACCCTAAACCCTAAACTCTAAAATTTAAACCTTGAATAGTAAACCCAATAAACCCTAAGCATTTAGCCCTAAACCATAAACCCTAAACCCTAATCCCTAAATTGTTATCTCGTAACCCTAAACCTTAAGCCCTTAGCCCTAAACCCAAAACCCTAAAACCTAAACCCTAAACCCTAAATCCTAAATATTAAATCCTAAAAATAACCCATAAATCCTAAACCCTAAACCCAAAAATTAAACCTTGAATAATAAATCTCATAAACCCTAAATCCTTATCCCAAAACCCTAAGCCCCAAATGTAATCCCTAACAATAAATTCTAAACCCTAAACCCTAAACTATAAACACTAAACCTTGAGAACTAAACCCTAAACCCTAAGCACAAAGCCCTAAAACTCTAAAACCTAAACCCTTAGCCCTAAAACTCGTAATCCATTAGCCCTAAACCTTAAAACCTAAACCCTAAACCCTAAACCCTAAACCCCGAGTACTAAATGATACACCCTAAACACCAAATATTAAACCCTAAACCATAAACCATAAACCATAAATCCTAAACCCTTAACTCTAAACTCAAAACCCTAAACCCTAACCCCCGAAATGTAATCCCCTAACACTAAATCCTAAACCCTAAACCCTAAACCATAAACCATAAACCCTAAACCTTGAGAACTAAACCCTAAAACCTCAAAGACTAAGACCTAAAACCCTAAAACATAAACCCTACGCCCTAAAATTGTAATCCATTAGCCCTAAATCTTAAACCCTAAACCCCGAGTACTAAACGCTACACCCTAAACCCCTAAACCCCGAGCACTAAATGTTGCACCCTAAACACCAAATATTAAACCCTAAACCCCGAACCATAAACAATAAATCCTAAACCCTAAACTCTAAACTCAAAACCCTAAACCCTAAACCCTAAACCCTAAAAACTAAACCTTAAATTATAAAACCCTAAATATTAATCCCTAATTATTAAACTCAAAATCCTAAACCCTAAACAAGAGACCGTAAACCATAAACAATAAATCCTAAACCCTAAACTCTAAATTCAAAACCCTAAACCCTAAACCCTAAAAAATAAACCTTAAATTATAAACCCCTAAATATTAAACCCTAAACCCTAAACCCTAAACACTAAACCCTAAACCCTAAGCACTAAAACCTAAACCCTAAACCATAAACTATAAACCATAAACCATATATCCCGAACCCTAAATCCTAAACTAAAAACCCTAAACCATAAACCCTAAAGAATAGACCTCGAATCTTAAACCCTAAACCATAAATGATAAACCCTAAACCCTAAACCCTAAATCCTAAAGTCGAAACCTCAAATCCTAAACCCTAAAAACTAAGCCATGAATATTAAACACCAAAACCCTAAACCTTTAGCCCTAAACCATAAACCATAAATCCTAAACCCTAAAATGTAATCCCTTATCCCTAAACCTTAAACCGTTAGACCTAAACCCTAAACCATAAAACCAAAACCTTAAACCCTAAATCCTAATCACTAAACCCTAAACACTAAACCCTAAATATTAAATCCTAAACCATAAACCATAAACCTTGAGCACTAAACCCTAAACCCTAAATATTAAACCATAAATGGTAAACTCAAAACCCTAAACCCTAAACCCTAATCCCTAAACTCTAAATCCTAAAGTCAAAACCCGAATCAAACCCTAAACCCTAAACCCTAAAATTTAAACCTTGAATCTTAAACCCCATAAACCCTAAATATTTATCCCTAAACCATAAACCCTAAACCCTAAACCCTTATCCCTAAATTGTTATCCCTTAGACCTAAACCTCAAACCGTTAGACCTAATACCTAAACAATAAAACCTAAACCCTAAAAATCAAACCTTGAATCATAAATCCCATAAACCCTAAATCCTTATCTGTAATAAGTAAACCCTAAACCCTAAACCCTAAGCCCTGAAATGTAATCCCCTAAAACTAAATCCTAAACCCTAAACCCTAAACCATAAACCTTGAGAACTAAACCCTAAACCCAAAACCCAAAACCCTAAACCATCAACCCTAAATACTAAGCCCTAAAACTATAATCCATTAGCCCTAAACCTTAAACCCTAAGACCTAAACCCTAAACCATAAACAGTAAACCCTAAACCCTAAACCCTAAACCTTGAGTACTAAATGCTACACCCTAAATGCCAAATATTAAACCCTAAACCTTGAACCATAAACCATAAATCCTAAACCCTAAACTCTAAAGTCAAAAACCTAAACCCTAAACCCTAAAAATAAAAACTAAACCTTAAATTATAAACCCCTAAATATTAATCCCTAAATATTAAACTCAAAACCCTAAACCCTAAACCATAGACCGTAAACCATAAATAATAAATCCTAAACCCTAAACTCAAAACTCAAAACCGTAAACCGTAAACCCTAAACCATAAAAAAACCCTTAAATTATAAACCCCTAAATATTAATCCCTAAATATTAAACCCTAAACCTTAAACCCTAAACCCTAAACCCTAAACACTAAACCCTAAACTGTGAGCACTAAAACCTAAACCCTAAACCCTAAACCCTAAACCCTAAAGAGTAGACCTAAAACCTTAAACCCTAAACCATAAACGATAAACCCTAAACCCTAAAGTCAAAACCCGAAACCCTAAACCCTAAACCCTAAAAAACTAAATCATGAATATTAAACACCAAAACCCTAAACCTTTAGCCCTAAACCATAAACCATAAATCCTAAACCCTAAAATGTAATCCCTTATCCCTAAACCTTAAACCCTTAGACTAAACCCTAAACCCTAAACCCTAAATCCAAAACCCTAAACCCTAAATATTAAACCATAAATGGTAAACTCAAAACCCTAAACCGTAAACACCAAGCCCTAAGCCTTATACCCTGAAATCTAAACCCTAAACTATAAACCCTAAAACATAAACCCTAAACCGTAAACACTAAACCCTAATCCCTAAACCCCGAGCACTAATCCATAAACCCTAAACCCGAAATATTAAACCCTAAACTATGAACCATAAACCATAAATCCTAAACCATAAACCCTAAACCCTAAACCACAAAAACTAAACCTTGAATTGTAAATCCCATAAACCTAAATCCTTATCCCTAACAAGTAAACCCTAAACCCTAAACCCTAAGCCCCGAAATGTAATCTCCTAACACTTAAATCTAATCCCTAAACCATAAACCATAAACCCTAAACCTTGAGAACTAAACCCTAAACCCTAAGCCCTAAGCCCTAAAACCTTAAGCCCTAATCCATTAGCCCTAAACCTTAAACCTTAAGACCTAAACCCTAAACAATAAACAAGAAACCCTAAACCCTAAACCCTAAACCCTAAGTACTAAATGCTACACCCTAAACACCAAATATTAAACCCTAAACCATAAACCATAAACCATAAATCCTAAACACTAAACTCTAAACTCAAAACCCTAAACCCTAAACCCTAAAAAGTAAACTTAAGTTTTAAACCCCTAAATATTAATCCTTAAATATTAAACTCAAAACCCTAAACCCTAAACCGTAGACCGTAAACCATAAATAATAATTCCTAAACCCTAAACTCTAAACTCAAAACCCTAAACCCTAAACCCTAAACCCTAAAAATAAACTTTAAATTATAAACACATAAATATTAATCCCTAAATATTAAATCCTAAACCCTAAACCCTAAACCCTAAGAACTAAAACCTAAACCCTAAACCCTAAACCATAAATTGTAAACCATAAACCATATATCCTAAACCCTAAAACCTAAACTAAAAACCCTAAACCATAAACCCTAAACCTTAAAGAATAGACCTCGAATCTTAAACCCTAAACCATAAATGATAAACCCTAAACCCTAAACCCTAAATCCTAAAGTCAAAACCCGAAACCCTATACCCTAAACCCTAAAAAAATAAACCATGAATATTAAACACCAAAAACCCTAAACCTTTAGCCCTAAATCATAAACCATAAACCCTAAACCCTAAAATGTAATCCCTTATCCCTAAACCTTAAACCCTAATCCCTAAACCCTAAATCCAAAACCCTAAAGCATAAATCCTAATCACTAAACCCTAAACAAGAAACCCTAAATATTATATCCTAAACCATAAACCATAAACCTTAAGCACTAAACCCTTAAACCCTACATATTAAACCATAAATGGTAAACTCGAAACCCTAAACCCTAAACACCAAGCCCTAAATCTTATACCCCGAGACCTAAACCCTAAACTATAAACCCTAAAACATAAACCCTAAACCCTAATCCCTAAACCCCGAGCACTAAACCATAAACCCTAAACCCCAAATATTAAACCCTAAACCGTGAACCATAAACCTAAACCCCGAAAACTAAACTTTGAATTGTTAACCCCATAAACCCTTAACTTTTAGCCCTAAACTATAAACCATAAACCCTTAACCCTAAGCCTTAAACTATAATCCCTTATCCCTAAACCTTAAACCCCGAGACCTAAACCCTCAAACCTAAGCCCTAAACCCTAAATCGTAAACCATAAAACATAAATCCTAAACCCTAAACCCTAAACCATAAACCCTAAACCTTGAGAATCGAACCCTAAACCCTATGCCCTAAGCCCTAAAACCCAAAAACCTAAACCCTAAGCCCTAAAATGTAATCCCTTAGACCTAAACCTTAAACCCTGAGACCTAAACCCTAAACCCTAAACCCCGAGTACTAAACACTACACCCTAAACGCCAAATATTAAACCGTAAACCCTAAACCATAAACCATAAATCCTAAACCCTAAACTCTAAACACAAAACCCTAAACCATAAACTCGTAGACCATAAACCATAAATAATAAATCCTAAAACCTAAACTCTAAACTCAAAAGCCTAAACCCTAAACCCTAAAAATAAACCTTAAATTATAAAATCCTAAATATTAATCCCTAAATATTAAACCCTAAACCCTAAACACTAAACCCTAAACCCTAAACCCCGAGCACTAAAACCTAAACCCTAAACCCTAAATCGTAAACCAAAACCATATATACTAAACCCTAAACCCTAAATCTAAAACCTCAACCCTAAAGAATAGACCTCAAATCTTAAACCCTAAACCATAAATGATAAACCCTAAACCCTAAACCCTAAATACTAAAGCCAAAACCCAAACCCTAAACCCTAAAAACTAAACAATGAATATTAAACACCAAAACCCTAAAACTTTAGCCCTAAACCATAAACCATAAATCCTAAACCCTAAACCCCGCACCCTAAAAGGTAATCCCTTAGTCCTAAAACCTAAACTTTAAACTCTAAACCCTAAACCGCAAAATCGAAACCGTAAACTCTAAACCCTAAAATAAATTAAAATAAACATTTAATCATAATCCCCATATACCTTAAAGCCTAAAGCCTAAAGCCTAAACCATAACCCATAAACACTAAACTCTAAATGCTAAACTATAAACATTAAAACTCTTGAGACCTAAATACGGAAACCTAAAACCTAAACCCTAAGCCTAAACCCTAAGAACTAAACCCTAAACCCTAAACCCAAAATATTAAACCCTAATTCATAAACCATAAACCATAAATCTAAAACCCAAAACATAAACTCAAAACCCTAAACCCTAAAAGCTAAACCCTAAAACCTAAACGGGTAAGTGCAAAGAAGTTGGGGACAAAAGGGGGTCATAAGTGGACGTCATATTGCAAATAACAACATAATATCAACTTGTAGGGATTATTAGCAATACATACACTCAAAATTAGAAAAACTTATATGAATATGAATCATAGCATCCAGAATCTAGTTTCTAAAATACTAATTTTTTTAAAAATGGACAAGATTAGCTATATTAAACACTCAAAATTCAATGACTTGGATTTTTTTAAAAACGCCTATAAAATTATAGTCCGTTTGCCCACAATTTGGATGACCAAAAATTGATATATATTTTTCTCCTTTGGTGAGAAGTTAGATGCCACTATCTATCTTGGGATGGATTTTATTTTGTATTTTTTTGAGTAATATTTTATTTTTTATGATTTTTTCCATGAAAGTGGTATGAAAACATAAAGAAAACAGAGCACTTTCTATTTTCCCGCCATAACTTCATCAAAAATATTGAAATCAAATAAATTTTTTTGAACATGTATATAATTTCACCACAGTTGGGATGGTATAAGTTTTATCACATTCTGATAAGTGAAACAAAATTTGCAGTCTTAAACCTAGACATAAACATTCACGGGAAAAAGTGTCTTAAAGACCTACTATTAGTAAAAAATTATAAAATGATATTTATCCTATTCTATTCACTTTAAAATCAGTATTTCTACAAAGCTAATAGTCTCCCCTATGCAATGGTACCATTTTTATGACATATTTTTACTTTTCAGCATGGTTCAAGTCTCCAGGAAGACTAAATTTGATGTTTTACTATTTTTAATGTAAAATTCAGAATTTGATGTCCTCTTAATTGTCCCCCAACTTGGTGCACTTGCCCAAATCCTAAAAACCAAACATTGAATCGTAAACCCCATAAAACATAAACCTTTAGCCCTAAACCCAAAACCCTAAACTCTAAACCCTAAACCCTAAAACCCAAACCCTAAACCATAAAAAGTAAGCCCTAAATTGTAATCCCTTAGCCCTAAACCTAAAATCCTAAACCCTAAACCCTAAACAAAAATCCTAAAACCTAAACCTTAAACCCTTAACACTAAACCTTACACCCTAAGCCCTAAATATTAAACCCTAAACGATAAACCATATATCGTAAACCCTAAACCCTAAACTCGAAACACTAAACCTTAAACCGTAAACCCTAAAACCTAAATCCTAAACCCTAAACCTTAATACCTAAACCTTGAATCACAAAGCCCATAAACCTTTAGCCCTAAACCATAAACCGAAAACCCTAAACCATAAAAACTAAAACTAAACCAAAAACCCTAAGCCATAATCTCTAAACTTTAATCCTTTAGCCCTAAACCTTAAACCCTAAGAACTAAACCCTAAAACCTAAACCCTAATCAGTAAACACTAAACCATAAACCCTAAACACTAAACTCTAAACCCTAAACCCTAAATCCTAAATCCTAAACACTAAACCCCGAAAACTAAACTTTGAATCAGTAAACCCCATAAACCCTAAACATTTAGCCCTAAACTATAAACCCTAAACCCTTAACCCTAAGCCTAAAACTATAATCCCTTATCCCTAAACCTTAAACCCCGAGACCTAAACCCTAAATCATAAACCATAAAAAATAAATTCTAAACCCTAAACCCTAAACCCTTAACTCTAAATCCTAAACCCTAAACACTAAACCTTAAAAAAATAAACCTCAATCGTAAAGCACATAAACTATAAAGATTTAGCCCTAACCAATAAACCCTTAACCGTAATCCGTTAGTCCTAAACCTTAAACCGTAAACCCTAAACCCTAAACCCTAAACCCTAAACCCCGAGGACTAAACCCTAAACCATAAACCATAAATTTGAAACCCTAAACCGTAAACCATAAACCATAAATGCTATACCCTAAACCCTAAACTCGAAATTTTAAACCCTAAACCCTAAATCCTAACCCCTAAAAACTAATCCTTCAATCATAAACCCCATAAACCATAAACCCTAAACCCTAAACCATACACCCTAAACCATAACCCCTAAACCCTAAACCCTAAACCTTAAACCCTAAGCATTAAAATGTAATCCCTTAGCCCTAAAACCTAAACTTTGAGACCTAACCCCGAATGCTAAACCCTAAACCCTAAACTCTTGATCACTAAACAACAAACCCTAAATATTAAACACTAAACCATAAACTAAAAATGCTAAAGCCTAAAGCCTAAACCCTAAACCCTAAACCCTAAACCTTGAATCATAAACCCCATAAACCCTAAACATTTAGCCCTAAGCCCTAAACCCTACACCTTAAACCCTAAACCCTAAACTGTAATCCCTTAGCCCTAAACATTAAACCCTGAGACCTAAACCCTAAACCCTAATCCCTAAACCCTAAACACTGAGCACTAAACCCTAAACCCTAAATACTAAACCATAAATCCTAAATATGAAACCCTAAACCCTAAAACCTAAACCGTAAACCCTAAACCCTAAACCGTAAAGCTAAACTTTGAATTGTAAACCCCATAAAATGTAAACCTTTAGCCCTAAACCCTAAACCATAAACCCCGAGCACTAAACCATAAACCATAAACCATAAATCCTAAACCATGAACCCTAAACTCAAAGCACTAAACCCTAAATCCTAAACACTAAACCCTAAAATCTAAAAACTAAACCTCGAATCATAAAACCTAGAAACCCTAATCCTTTAGCCCTAAACCCTAAACCCTAAACCATACACCCTAAACCCTAAATGCTAAGCCCTAAATTTTAATCCCTTAATCCTAAACCTTAAACCATGATCCCTAAAACCTAAACCCTAAACACCGAGCGCTAAACCCTAAACCCTAAACCCTAAATATGAAACCCTAAAAACCCTAAATCCTAAAGTCAAAACCTAAAACCTAAAACCCTAAACACTAAACCCTAAAATTTAGAACTTGAATCAGAAACCCCATAAACCCTAAACATTTAGCCCTAAACCCTAAACCCTGAACCCTAAACCCTAATCCCTCAATTGTTATCCCTTAGCCCTAAACCTTAAACCCTTAGAACTAAACCCTAAACCAAAAAAATTAAACCTTGAATCATAAATCCAATAAACCCTAAATCCTTATCCCTAACCAAGAACACTAAACCCTAAACCATAAACCCTAGGCCCAAATGTAATCCCCAAAACTAAATCCTAAACGCTAAACCCTAAACCCTAAACCTTAAACCTTGAGAACTAAACCCTAAACACTAAGCCTTTCTTCTAAGACATAAAAACCTAAAACCTAAACCCTAAGCCCTAAACTATAATCCATTATCCCTAAACCTTAAACCTTAAGACCTAAACCCTAATCCATAAACAATAAACCCTAAACCATGAGTACTAAATGCTACACCCTAAACCCCAAATATTAAACCCTAAAACATAAACAATAAACCATAAATCCTAAACTATAAACTCTAAACTCAAAATCATAAACCCTAAACCCTAAACCCTAAAAACTAAACCTTAAATTGTAAACCCCTAAATATTAATCCCTAAATATTAAACTCAAAACCCTAAACCCTAAAACCTAAACCGTAAACCATGAATAATAAATCCTAAACCCTAAACTCTAAACTCAAAACCCTAAACCCTAAACATTAAACCCTAAAAACTAAACCTTAAATTATAAACCCCTAAATATTAATCCCTAAATATTAAACCCTAAACACTAAAGCGTAAACCCCGAGCACTAAAACCTAAAACCTAAACCCTAAATATTAAACCATAAACCATATATCTTAAATCCTAAACCCTAAGTTGAAAACCCTAAACCCTAAATCCTAAACCCTAAACCCTAAAGACTAGACCTCGAATATTAAACCCTAAACCCTAAACCTTAGACACTAAAAACTAAACCATGAATGTTAAACACTAGAAACCCTAAATCTTTAGCCCTAAACCATAAACCCTAAACCCTAAACCCCAAAACGTAATGCCTTATCCCTAAACCTTAAACCCTTAGACATAAACCCTAAACCCTAAACCATAAACCATAAACCATATATCCTAAACCCTAAACCCTAAACCGTAAACCCTAAAGAATAGAACTCAAATCTTAAACCCTAAACCATAAATGATAAACGCTAAATCCTAAAGTCGAAACCTGAAACCCCGAACCCTAAACCCTAAAAAAACTAAAACATGAATATTAAACACCAAAAATCCTAAACCTTTAGCCCTAAACCATAAACCATAAATCCTAAACCCTAAAATGCAATCCCTTATCCCTAAACCTTAAACCCTTAGACCTAAACCCTAAACCCTAAACCCTAAATCCAAAACCCTAAAGCATAAATCCTAATCACTAAACCCTAAACACTAAACCCTAAATATTAAATCCTAAACCATAAACCATAAACCTTGAGCACTAAACACTAAACCCTAAATATTAAACCATAAATGGTAAACTCAAAACCCTAAACCCTAAATCCTAAACCCTAAACACCAACCCCTAAGCCTTATACCATGAGACCTAAACCCTAAACTATAAACCCTAAAAATAAACCCTAAACCCTAAACACTAAACCCTAATCCCTAAACCTCGAGCACTAAACCATAAACCCTAAACCCCAAATATTAAACCCTAAATTGTGAACCATAAACCATAAATCCTAAACCCTAAAATCTAAACCCTAAAAATTAAACCTTGAATCGTAAATCCCATAAAGACTAAATCCTTATCCCTAACAAGTAAACCCTAA